>APFE030922958.1:223369-236376 GCA_000404065.3 Pinus taeda | reverse complement strand
TTAACAAATTTATTTTCAAAATGAAGTGAAGATAAGGGCGACACTTTGCGATTTCGAAATGAAAACTATTTTTCGACACTTTAAAAACTACTAATTCAAATCATATACAAGAGTAACAATACAATCGACTATCAAGAACAATAGGATTTTCTTCTATGAATGAAAATGACACTTATGACACTTTCAGATTAAGAAACGACAGTTCGACTACGCTACTTCTTTGCAAAAGAGAACTGAAAATGGCACACAATACATAAAAACACTTACAGTTCTTTGCATAATAGAGGTGGAATGATGGAAGAGAAGGGGATTTTCACAGAGATATATCGACCACAGGCAACAAAAATTTTGAATAGAACTGAAAGGAGTGAAGAAAAACCAAAGTCTAAAGGTAAAATTAACCTTCCCTGACCATCGCACCTGTCACACAAGGAATCCAGTATGCATCTCACCTACTGCACACGGGAAGTGCGATGCATACAGACTGCCTTGAAGGGAGGGTGTGATGGTACCATTGCGAGACTTTTAACCATTCTTTGCTCACAATTTACAGTTCAGTTCAGGGATTTGGGCCGAGTAAGTGATGTTCAATATATGTAAATCACAGGGGTTGATCTAAGGAGGTTACTAGAGCCACCACTTTAGGGAAATTAGAACGTTTGTAGATTGATTGTTCAATTTATAAACAAAACCCAGAGATAGGCCGAAGCAACATTGATCTACTTTGCATTTGCAGAACAAATGCAGTTCGAAGGCTAGCTGGCTTGACTTCAAGCTCCGTCTGTAAGTTTATAAAACAAAGAAAGATAGACTAACAAACAATCTATTTTCTCCCGAGCGGAGTCACCATTTTGTTACCGAGAATAGTGTCCACTCAGAGCTGCTATTCCCACTAAGACTAGTAGCTATCTTAGAAACAAACAAGTAAAGACTACTTTCGTTTTCCTTTATGAAAAATAGATAAGAGTGGAATAAAGGACACCAACCTTAGTCTTGCGCTTGGTTCCTTACTTGATTCCTCTCCTTCCTGATAGATCTTTACTACTTCCTCTTCATCTTCCTAGCTTCAAAGAGCACATGTGGAATGAAAGAAGCATAATATTATCGAAGAAAAAAGATCTATATTCATAAATAACACAGGGCCAGATGTGTATTAACCACACCAATGCATATATAATCAAACATACAAGAATATGGAGGAAAACTTGAATAGCTTTATTAATATCAAGAATAGCAAGAGGATTACAACCAATTGTTCTGATCCAGCATCATCCTCCAGCAAGAAAGCCCTTCTTCACCTCAAGTAAAGCTTAGATCACCCAACACTATGAAGTTTCACCAGAAAACCAACAACACTTCTCTACAAGATACAAGATTCCAGCCTCTGGATATCTGTGATGAGGGATCCATATATAGATGATTGTAGGGGGGTGAGTCATCTTTTAGGGTTTTTATTAGTGTCCTCTCTCTGATAGTTCTTGATTCCACTTGGAGTCTGATGATCTCTTACTCATCCCTTGTTGAAAAAAGAGAGGCGAGTGTCAGAGGGGAAGCTTCTGGAAGATTCTATGATCTTCCACCTCGCAAATTGTCTCTACCATTTGTCCATCCTCGCCCATTGCACCCTAAAGAGGGGCCATCCAGTATTCATCGCAACCTTTACATTGGGAACGTGATATGCATCGCACCCTCTGCACTGGGTATTCAGTATGGTCCAATTTTGACCATTTCTGAGTAGTTTTTAGTGGAGAACTTATGGGAGATGATGTAATCAGTTGACCTTGTTCCTTTAGGTAATGAAGCAAAACTTTTAGGGACTTAGGAGCCCTCAGTTTATGGAAATTTATGATTGGGGTTGCAGTGCGCAAAAATGCCTATAACACCAAGGACACCTAGGCTGAGGCCTACGCCGAACAAGGAGGGTCCAAAATAAAAGAAGGATAAGAAAAAAGTGCAAAATTTAGTGCGTGCATCACCCATAAAGAACCCACAAATGAGAAAGCCCACCGCGTAGGAGAAGGGTAAGGTGATTGACGTAGAGATTGAAGATGATGTTGAAGAACTCCATGTGGGCATGCATGACATTGATATGGAGGGGGAAGAGGACGTTAATGTGGAGGGGTCTGACCCCATTTCCAAATTGTCCAAGTACATTCCTCTGCGAAGAGGTAAGATGAAGGTTCCGAAGGATATTGATGAAAGTAATGTCACACTGCATACACCCTTACTATTGGACGGAATCGTCTTTGAAGGACCATGACTGGGGCGCATCCCCCCTTTAAAATTGGAGGACTAGGATTTGGTTGATGCAGAATGATTTCCTCATTTAGTGACGGACTAAATCATGCACTGTGTCTTCTACAAAGACTCTGGTGTAACCATGCTGGAGCCAAGGAAGTGCTTTAAAGGGGTGGATAAGGCGGGTCTATTAAACATGCTATGGGTGCCGCAATACAACCACACACCCATAACCATGGGAGAGATAAAAAATGTGCTATGCTTAGTGTAGGATGGGTGTCTGTGGCTAGAAGAGTTGATACCCATCACTGACATGCGGATCCATAGGATCACTTGGTTGCCGCACTCGGGAGAAAATGCAGCCACGACGTTTGGTGGAAAGATAGGCGAGCACAACCTCGTTGAAGTAATGAAGGACAAATTCAAACTCACTAAGAATTTGTGCGGCTACTTGATCACAAGTATAAATGACCTTGTGGTCAAAGTATCAATGCAAATCTTGGCAAGAAAGATTATGCGAAATTGCCATGTAGAAAAAGTGTTGCCACCAGTAGTAGCCTTAGTGGCTTAGTGCATGGAGGGAATACAGTTTAACTGGGCGCGTTACCTCTACTGGGAGCTCCTTGCGAACTATAGAGAGGAACAGGATCACAACAAAACATTCCACTATGCCTGGCTGTTGTTGTCCATAGTGCTAGTTGTGTGGGAGTTATCGAAGGATAGCCAATTTCCTCCAGTCGCACCTGACCTGCTGGAAGCAATGAAGTTCACTTCACTATGTGCTACGAAGAACCATTAAAGGGTCAAGGACAGTAAGGTATTTTGGATCTTGATGGAGATGAGTATCCATATGGACATCAATTGGAAACCGAGGTTGTCACCAACTGGTTTTGAGAATTTGCATGAGTATGTGGAGTTCAAGGCCAACTTCCACTGGGTCTCAATATGCGTGTGAAAGGATCTTGAGAAAAAATGGTATGACCTACCATACCTGGCCATAGAAAACATGATTACAGTGGTCCTTGACCGATGGCTGATATATTGGCGCACTGCCTCGGACTTGACAGCTGGGTCTAGCAAGACCGCAACATAGCGGAAAAAGGAATAGACCAAGCTGAGGATGGAATAGTTGGTTGCAAAGATTAAAAGGGAGGCTGAGGACAAGGACAAGGAAGAGTGTGCCACTACGAAGCAGGCAGGAGGACATGCGTAAGAAGAGGAGCATGGCTCTGGTAGGAGTCAGAAGTCGCCTTCGCCAGAGACAGAGGAGGAGGAACAATAGTTGGACCAGGGAGGAGTAGACCCAGAGACTACTCCATTCCATGTTAAGCGCAATACATATCCAGAGAAGGTAGGGCCGCGAAATGATTCTAAGGACAACAAGACTTCTCATGATCCGATCACCTTAATAGAAGGTGATTTAAATGATATCAATGATACAATAAGGGATGCCACAATAGAACTGGTGCATTAGTTTGAGATACAATAGAAACAGGCCTTGGGTGCCATTTAGACGGGTCTGTGCGAGTTACAGATCTAGGTGTCTCAGGTCTAGACCAACATGGGGTGAAGCAACGTGACGTCAACTAGTTTTGCACCCAACATAGTGAAAGCAGCAGGGATGGCAAACACACTGGATCCTCGGGCAATAATGCTGCCAGAGGGAGTGCTAACCATAGAGGTTGAAGCTAAAAGGCCCACTGTTAGTGCCCTCAAAGCAATTTGGATCAATTTGGTTACGCTTCCCAGTGAGGCGCTTCACAATTTGTAGGATGGCATGATCGTGGAACTTCGGGCCGCAAACAGCACGCATTACAGGTAATCAGTGAATAGAAAGTCAAAGATGCTTAGATGACTATACAAATAGATTCTACTATTATTCTCGTCAAAGCCATCATAGACAAAAAATGAGTGCACAACCAAGGTAGTGGCTAAGGCATGCAGGTCTTTCGTAGAGCTAGACATTCTTGATGGCGAGCCAGTAGATGTGCGGATTCAGAAGCTTGCTGCCAGAGTACGCGATGCTAGAATACAATTGCAAAGGTTCAGTTTAAACTTAACCTCAAGATCAAAAAACTACAATTGAATGCTTAGCCTTCAACCCCGCTAGAAGTCAAAGAGCAGTGCGAGATAGTTGTGAAAGATGCCATGACAGTAGTGAATAGTGCAGTGAATCACTGCACTGCACTCTTTGAGCAGGCACTTGAAGTGATTACCAATTTTCAAAAGGATCCCACCTTGCAAAGGTTGGAAATGGAGGCCTGGGAATTGCAGTGAAGATATGATGAAGTCAAAGCGATGATGCACACCATCGCCCTTACGCAAAGGCTCTAAAAACTACAGGAGGCAAAGGTACTAAAGGAGCAGGTGGATGTAGCGCAATGTAAAGAGAATGTCCTTAGGGCCACAATAAGGCCTTGGCTTCATGAATCCTATGTGCTCATCACCACCATCAAAGGAAAGTTGGTTGGTCTTCAAGAAACTCAATAGAAGATATAGTCAGATAGTACAAGACTAGTGATGGAGTCTCTGGTTGAGGAGATGAAGCAGGTGGCAACAGAGTGCACTTCCGAAGTTGCAGTTGTCCAAGTAGAGATGGGAGGTCTTCACGACAAGATCTCCACACTAGTGGAGTGACTTGAGGGTTAGTTACAATGTTTATGTTAGGGGCCTATTGGGAACGGGTCCCCTCAGGGTCAATTTTGGGGTTAAAAGGCCAAGTTTTGGGGTAGAGTTACAAATTTTGTATAAAGAAATGTAAATTTTCTAGATTTTATGATTACGGAGAGCGAAGATATCAAGAGTCAAAAAGGGTTTCCTCCCTTACTTTAGATAGGTTGTGTCAACTTGATCAGATCTTCCCTAGGTTCGCACACCATGGGATTGTACAAAAAGGAGGTCTTAGAGGAGTGTAATAGAGGGAAGTTGATAGATAAAGTCAGTGATGAATCTGTAAAGAGCTAAGAACGAGAGTCTTAGCATAGGAAAGAGGCTCTAGAGCTGAGTGCGTAGACACCTAGGGTAGAAGTCCACATTTGAGTTCGCAGACCCCTACAGTTGTGTGCGCATGGAAGTTCACATCTGTACTAGAAAATCTAAACCATCAATAAAGAGACACATTTTGAAATTACTGTGCAGTTTTCTTTTGTCAATTGCATGTGATTATGTTATGTTAAGCACTAGGTTTATGTTTTGATTTTAATTTGATGCAAGAATACATATGTTTCCCTCTATTATATGAATGCAGGTAGAGATATCTATTTATGCGAAGATAATCTTAATTGCATGATAGAATTTGTGAACACTTAAGATAATTCGAGAAACTATATAATAGAGTAGTTAGAAAGGCACTTAAGTGCCGATATTTCTTGTTAGGGTTATGTGAAGGATGATCACAGACCTTCACAGAGGTTCTGAAAGACTAATAAATAAGTACATCGATCAGCCCTAAATTCTTATTGATCTACATGAAGGCAGAGTTAAAGTGTAAAACCAACATCATAACCATCAGAGGGTGTAGAAACTTGGTTCCTGCATCCCCCCATACTACTTTAGGTGAGACTTCAATCTGCGCTACATAGGCTGATACTGAAAGGGCCAGTAGTGTAGGGATTTTCTTGGATGACTAACGTTGAACCTGGGTTATGGCCTATCAAGCCAACAGAGCTATACATGTATAACATGTAAGAGAAAAAGATTTCTTGTACTCATTCTCCAACAATATACTAAAGGATACATGTACTAGTGTATCTTAACCTTTCTAGCTTTATGCTAATATGAATTTTTTTTTTTGGCATATATAACATCCAAGAAGTAGAGCACCATATATGTGTAACATTAGCCACTTGGTTTTGAGCTTGTTCAATTCTTATGCTCATATGTTTATATACTATGGCTCCCCAATTGAATAGTCTTCTTTTCATATGTATAATGTATGCTAAACATACCCATGGCTTTAGAAATTATGAACATTCCTTCTCTTCATATAACCTACGTAAAAGGAACATCAAGTACATGTATGGCTCTCTTAGGTTGGTGTGAAGTATTTTCCTCCATGCATATTGAAAACCTCTTGTGTTCTTTCCACTCACTAGATAATATTTCAAAAACATTATATCTGTCATAGAAATTTACCATGAAATGATTGCTTAAAAATTTCTCACCATTAGTGAACTTATAGTAATTTGTTACATATAAAGGAAGGAAGCTATGAATGAACTTTGGTTTTCCATTGATGATAATATTACTTTCAAGCCTCATGTGATTTGTAATCCAATAGAGAATTTCCTATCCTTGGAAATATTGGAGTCCTTACCATTTCCATATGTACCTCTGATTTCATAATGAAACTAAAAACATAATTTTCCACCTAACCTTGGTTTTTCATTATGTAACATGAAGTCTAAATATTATTAATACTTGAATATATTATATAGGTTATTACATGATGAAATTTTCACCAATGACATGGTGCTTTCTTCTATGTTTTAATCTTTATATATGTCCCACGTTAACCATAAAACTTTTTATTAAGCCCTATATATTGAGTGATTTCATTTCTATTATTATACTGTTATGTAGGCTCAAAACTAAAAATGATTATATTATATTTCAATAGTTCTATTTTATTAAGATTACATTTCTATTATTATATTGTTATTATAGTCACATTTTATTAAAATTGTACCCTTCATCTCCCACATATATACTAAGGATACCTAGTGCTATTATTATCAAATCTTACCTTGTACATTATATTCATTGTAAAATGAGGTTCCTCGCTTAAAGAGGACTACAATTATTGGTTTCTTATCATTTTTAAGGTGCAGGGTTCTATTGAAGCCCCGAAAATCGGGTCTACAACAAGGGGGATACCTGCCCGATCTGGACCTCGGTTGGAAACTCCTTATCCGTTTGGTATAGCAGGTCTGACTGGGGATATGGGACCAGTTTCCCAATTTATGAGTGTGTGTGTGTAGAATTTGATGTTTCTGATCTACCGATTCCTAATTAAGATGTTCTAATTCTAACTTTAATCTAGTGCTATGCTATTGTATTCTAATAAGCAGAAAACATCTAAGTCTATACTAACCTGGGTTGTAATTCTTCTATTATGCAATCTAAAAGGATTGTAAATAACAACTAGTAATAAAGATCATTCAGCTATTATGAGAAAAGAATTCAATAAAGATGAACCACTTCGTATAAAAAGTTAGACGAAACAGTTGTGAAAACAATATCCGCATAATGAGCTTTCAATACATAAAGCATAAATAAATACTATCACCGTAAAAAGTCAAAATGAAACTCAGGCATTCACGCATTAATATATAAACAACTAAAAATGAATATCACTTTAACACAAATAAGCATAAATGGTTAAGAGATAAAGTACCATTTATAACTATCCTACTCAGAACTCAGCGACATGAGTTATCTCCCTGATCCAACATCCACTAAGAGTACAAAAGTGCAACATCAGTAGCAGATATTAAAGCCAAACATTAACAAATCTTGTTCCATTCATTATCAAAACCTCCTCGAGGGTGCAAAAGTGCATGTTCTGAGGACAAGTTTTTGACAAATTTCTCGACCCTTCTCTAAATGCATGAGAAGGGTTTAAATACTACTAAATAAAACTAAAAATAACTTATTACAAAAATTCAGGATGCGGTTTAAATGACCGTCCTTTTTCTAAGAAAAAATAAAGTAAACTATTTTTAAAATTAAATCTAATAGCTAACTATTTCTGTATTTGCTCCTTAATATCGCAAGCATTCAACATTGCCTGAGAAGAGTCGGTCGACTGGCTTCAGCTTATAATTGTGCTGTGAAATGGAATTAGCAAGATCTGGTGCCATCTTTTCGGAAGAATTGATGATGTATTTGGGAATCATCCGTTGACTATATGACTTTACCATGTATGCCCAGTATTACTCCCAATTTAACTTGATTAACCCTGAAATTTCTTTTGCCTTCTTTAGCTTTCTGTTTCTAGCGTCACCTCTTGCAATTTTTTTGGGTTTGCAAGTAACTGAGCAATTGGAAGCTTTCCTTTTCGAGAAATTTTCTCACTGATGCATCTCGAATCGGAAACTGCCTCTGTTTCTTGATTCGGGCTTCCTTGACACGTTTTTCACCTTTTGCACCTTTTGGGAGATATAAAGCTCAAACTTTGTGAAGACAATGATTCTGTAAGCTCTTGACTTGAGTCTTAAACTATTCATTTCCTAGGATTCTCTTCCCCAAGCAGATTAGGTGCGCCTTCCCAGATGGAAATTCGACTCCTGCCTTTCTTCCTCATAGTATATTGCATACTATCTTGTATAACCTTTTGTTTTTCATTCCTGCAGTTTACAAATGAGGTGAAAGTATTGATAAAAATAATGACAGGAAAGCTTTAAATGCCAAAGATATGAAAAATCACACCACCTTACATGAACTGGCTCCTTGATAAACACAAAACCATATTTTATTAACAACTGGCATATAACTCATTAATTAACATTAAAGCGCGTGACCAGTTCTTGTTTGATGGAAAAAGATTTTTCTTGAATATTGAGCCAGGAAAATCTGTGATGGAATGATTCTGCCATTTGCATCGCAGTATCACAGATCGCAGCATCATATTATTGCAATATTGCTGCATCGCATTATCGCATTATCGCAAGATCGCAAGATCGCAAGATCACAATGTCGCACGATCGCAAGATCGTTATGTATATTTTATGTGTTTTTGCGATATGCGATATGCGATATCGCATATCGGCGATTTTGAGGTTTTCCAACGTGAGTTCTCATTGATGCATGTGATGCGATGGAGTTTCATGTCGCAATCTCGCATTTTTTAAAATTTTAGCTCATAAGAAGGCATCCTATCATTCTTTGCGCGATGCGATATTTCTTAAGGAGTGACTTTACTTCCTTTATCATGAAACTTCAGCTTTTTTAGATTTTTCAAAGGTATTTTCCTAAGTTCATGATGGTAAGATTTATCCAAAAGGAAATATAAGCACTAATTGATTTTTTAAATTTTTGACTAAGGGTCCCTACTTATTTACTATTATAAATAATACTATATAAGGATGGGGGTTGTTGGTGGCCACAACAGGTTCAAAACATATCATATAAGAGCATATGATCCAAGGATTTTGCTGCTTCAAAGAGTCATATTGGCATTTTCACTATAACTTTTTTCTGGGATGCTTCAAAAGGTGAAATTTTGATTATATTAAGGATAAATCTCAATTAAAATATGATTAAAATTTTAGATCTTAGGTCACTATAAATTTGGAGATATTCTCTTTGGAGATCTTACATATTAGTTTGTAATTTTTTCTGTAACGTATTTTCATGATGTTTCAAACCATGAAATATTTAGGGGACAAAGGTGATATTTCTAGGGTCCCGTGATCAATATTTTAGGTGTTGTTCCACTATAATTTCATAGGTGTGCTCTAATGAATTTAGAGTTCCTGAATGCTCTTAAACTCAATTTCAAACATCTCATTTTGGCATTCACTGTAAATTATTTTAAGATATGTTTCAGTTGTTAAATTTTGAGGATGTAAAAGAGATATATGTAGGTACCTTTTTTTAAATCTAAATATTTTTTCCTTACAATTTTAGGGATATATCATATAGAATTGAGGGTTTTTGAATGGTCCTAAAATTAGTTTCAAACATGTTAGATTGCCATTTTTGCGATGACATCATTTTTAGGACTTTTCAAACTATGAAATTTTTACAGATAATAGGAGACATATAGGAGTACCTTAAGTAACAATTTTAGAATTATATTTTTATAGTTAGTCACATTTCTTCCTATGCAAGTTTTCTCTTGGGAAGAAGCCAAAAATAAATCCCTTTTTGAAAGTTACCATAACATTTACTGGGCACATCAAATTTTGGTCAAACTTATGGAATTGTAGAGAAGACATATTAGAGATATTACAAGCCAAAATTTTATATTTATAAGAGCTCAAATATCAGTCATATATCAAGAAAAATCTTCAATAATTCATATATTTTCCAAATTAAGGTTTTAAAGGTGTGTATAGTATAAGTGACATAAATTTTGATTAAAAGATCCAATTGTTTTTAGTGATTGAAAGTTATGATAAAATGGAGTACTATTATAATTTTCTAGAATTCCTACAAGGAAAGCTACTACACCAATTAAACCTTCTAAATATTCATTCATGAATCATGAAGAAGAAAAATACTTTGAGTATCAGTTATCCATGTTGGAAAGTCAATTTAAGAAAACAAATTATTGCAACTACATTTTTAAAATATGAGTAACATGTATGGTATCAATGGATTTGTGAAAGGAAAAAACATTTTGTTATATGTTGGTCAATACTTAAAGAGAAATTTGATAGCACATTAAGGGGATATTAAGGGCTATGCATTCTTTAGTCAAGTAGTATATCTTTGACAACAAGGTCCAATTAAAACATAAATATTGCAACCATTTTTTAAAACAAGATGAACTTGTATGATATCAATGAATTTTTATAGAGAAATCAATATAACAATATGGGATATTAAGGGATATACATTCATTATTCAATTGGTAAATCTTAAACAAAAATCTATATAGTTATAGAGGAAATTCAACAATTCTGAAAGTTGAGTCTTAGGGTAAAGAACATTTTAGAGGATAATTTATTAGAGGTATTTATGGGAACTTTAAAGGAAAGCATCGAAGATAAGGTTTGTCTCTTTTAACCTAAATATCTAGAACATGCTTGCAGTCTAGCAAGGAAAATTGAAAGTAAAATCATGGCCACAAGAAAATTCATTTTTAGTAATTATAGACAAAACCATTCTTCCTCTCCTAATTTAACAAAGTTAACATGTCAACAAATATATTAAAGAAGAGAAAAGGGACTATGTTTTTACTAATGGAAACAAGTATAGTAAGGGGCATAAATATAGTGAGAAGAAATGATCATACATAGACTATGAAGGTGAAAAATATCAGGAGGTGGAATTGTCACAAGATCTAGAGCTAGAAGAGACTACTCAAACAATATTCGGTCATGCATTGACTAGCATCAATCATCCATAAAGCCTCAGGATAGAAGGATATATTTAAAAAAATGGGTAACAATATTAATTGATTCAAGTAGTACCCATAACTTCATCTATTAAAAATTGGAAAACCTTCTTAATTTCTTTGTATATCAATCACCAAAATTTGAGGCAATAATTATAGATGGAGGCACCATGAATTTCTTAGGAAAGGACCATAGTATTCAGCCAAATATGGGGGAGTATTTGTTGGATAGTGTAATGATTAAACCAAATGAGTGGTGTTGATATTGTATTAGGGGCCCAATGGTTACAATAATTGGGAACCATAGCCCTTAATTTTAAATACATTTTCACAAGTGTTTTTTAGGAGGAAAGGAAATTGAGCTTAGGGGTATCCAAGGGAAACCTAGTTAAATGATAAGCTCTAATAAAATGATAGAATTGATAAAAAGTGGGCACCAAGGCATAATTGCACAATTTTGTGAATTACATGTTCAAATATCTATATCCTATTCTCTACTACGTCTCCATAAAGTTATCAAAAGCCATTCCAAACAATTTGGAGAGATTCCTAAGGGTATTTCACCTACTCAATATTGTGACCATGTTATTCATTTGCAACCTAGAAGTATACCACCTAACATTAGGTGTTATAGCTATCCATACTCATATAAGAGTCATATTGAGCATATGGTTCAATAAATTTTATAGGAATAACCAATCCCTAAGATCTTGAAGAAACTTAAAGGATTCTTAGGATGGACATGATATTACCAAAAAATTGTCAAGAATTATGGTCAAATAGTGAACCTCTAACAAATATATTGAATAAAGAAAAAAATTCTTCGACTAAAGAATCAACCAATGCATTTGAAAAACTTGAAGAGGCTATGTGTACAACTCCTATGTTGGTGACACTTTAATTTGAATAGAAAGTTCATTATGGAATATGATACCTTAGCATATGGAATTTGTTCAATGTTGATGCAAGAAGGCTAGCCATTTTCCTTTGAAATTAGAGAATTTAAAGAAAAGAACTTAAATAGAACCATATATGAAAATGAAATTGAGAAAGAAATGGCGTCCATACCTAAAAGGAAGACACTTAAAGTAAAAGAAAATCAATTATAAGTTGAAGTACTTCTTGGAACAGATAATATATTGAAAATGGAAACAAAAATGGGTTTCAAAGATGTTCGGTTATTACTTTGAATTATTTACAAAAAGGGGAAAAAAATCTATGGAAAATTCACTTTCAAGGAAATAGGAAGACACAAAAGGTTTACTATGTTCTATTTACATTCCAAAATTTGAATGGGTGGAGGAAGCAAGGCTAGAATGAAAGTGATATGAGAAGATATGTAACATAATTCAACAACTACGAGAGGGCTTTGATGTAACAGAAATATTTATGTGAAAGGAAGATTTGTTGTGGTATCAAGGTCACTTACACTATTTTAATAATTCTCAACTCAAATATAAGGTACTTTTGGAATTACACACTAGGAGAACATTTAGGATATTTGAACACATACCATTTGATCAGGAAATATTTTTTTGTTTAGATAATCTTCGGCGAAATCACACAAATAATCATTTGTCGACGCGTTTCGAACCAACCAGTGTGGTTCATCGTCAGGGCAAGTTGAAGAACCGATCCAGCTTAGCTAGTTAAATAGTTAGGGCAGAGACTCCAACGACTAGATTGATAACGGCTAACTTTGACC
>APFE030922958.1:162898-222423 GCA_000404065.3 Pinus taeda | reverse complement strand
TATATATATACTTGAAAGCAAGAAATCAGAATATAATATATTAGATTATTTCTTGAATATTATTATTCCAGTAATAATCTTTAAGTTAAAATGTAACCCAAAAATAACAGTTACAAAATATAATTATAATAAGGTTAATACAATTATTGGTTCAAGATTAATTATTAAATATTTTATTACTAACTAATAAGACGAATAATAGGTAATTAAGATCATAGAAGGGATTAAACAATACTAATTCTAATGGGGATGCTAAGATTAAGGGAATATATAAAATATGTTTAAAAGCTAAAATTATAATAAAAAATGATTAAAAGCTAAAGATATATTAAAGAATGGTTACAGTAGACACCTGGGTCAAAGAGCCTTCCTCAAGGCCAAGAAGGAGCCTTCAATTCGAAGTGATCCTAAGGATCGGGTCATGGGTGTTAACCTGCCTTACATCCAAGGGACCACTGATAGGATTGCAAGGATTCCGAGGAAGTATGATGTGCCCGCAACTTTTAGACCTCTCAATACTATCCATGGCTCCCTCAGGTCTGTTAAAGATCCTATTGACCCTAAAGACATGAAGGGCGTCTATGTCATTCCTTGTTCCTCTGGGACACCATATATTGGTGAGACGGGTTGCTCTATTAATCAAAGGATTAGCGAGCATTCAGTTGACTTAAGGCATGGTAGGACCAAGTCCTCAACCCTGGTTGAACATGCCGGGAAGACTATGCATCATGTTTGTATTGAAGAGGCTCGAGTCATCGCCAAAGTTGCACAGTTTCACCATCGCAAATTTAGGGAGGCCCTGGAGATTGAGAAAAGGCTGAATAATCTTAATAGGGATGATGGCTGTAAGATTAACAGTTGCTGGGTCCCGCCCTGTCTTCCTAGCCTCCTCTGTCCCTCCTATTTTAGGTCTTAGGGTCCTTTTTCTTTTTCTTTTTCCCTCCCCTTACTGGTGGTTTCTCGGAGATTGATCCCCCTTTTTTCCCGAGATTTATTTAAAAAAAAAAATTTAATATATCCTTTAGCTTTTAAATCTATTATTATAATTTTAGACTGTAAACATATTTAATATCCCCTTAATCTTAGCATCCCCATTAAAAATAGTATTGTTAATCCCTTCTATGATGTTAATTACCTATTATTCATCTTATTAGTTAGTAATAAAATATTTAATAATTTTTTTTTTTGTAAATTAGTCTAATTCTATTATAGTACAAAAAACTTCAGAAAATTACAACGAGGCACGCCTCAGATATCACCATCCTACAGAGATGGATTTTGCACATTGATGTCCTTATCCAGCCAGGCATTTGTCCTACCCCAGGTTTGGGAGAATTGCTTGCTGTTACAAAACTCTGACCAGTGATGAGAAGAACCTAGAAACCCATACATATTCCCGATTACAGACTTCAAAACCAAAAACCCAAAACCCCATGACCGACTCAAAAAGCATATTTCCTGACTAGATATTCCACCATTGAAGCCGCAAATAGAAGCATATTATAAGAACTATGGTTATTCTGCCAAGGACTGAGCAGAGCAACAACCTTACATAGAGAGAGAGCACTGTAAAGACGCAGATCTTGAACCAACAGATAAACAAAAAGACTATGCCATACCCTATGCCTGGTAGTCCTGAGAACTGGCTCAATCGTCCACAGAGGTGGATGGTACCTCTTCCACTACTTTGCAAGCATACAGGTCCGGCTTGCTTGAGTCTGTATGAGGCGCATCGTCTTCTGCTGGAGCGCTTGGACCTGCCACGGCTCTCGCTGATGCCTCTGCCAGGTTGCGCTGACCCTGCTCTGGAGCAGGAGGATGAATTGCTGGACAGACCCTCTGGGCAGGAGACAGGGTTGGTTGATCCAAGACTGAGGCAGGAGGCCTGTGTTCCTCTGCAGCTGGCAAACAAACCCCGCGCTCGCATTTCTCGATTTTGATAGACACATAGTAAGTGTCGGAGTCCAGAAGGCAGGGGAAGCTGAACCTGGTTGTGGGATGGGAGATGTGATCACATACCGGGGCTTGACCTCACCCTCGTCTTCTACCTCGTCTGCGTCGAGCACTGCTAGCATCGTCCGACAACGAATCAGAGGATCGAGGTGGGTTGGCTCGTCCTCTTGCCCCTCCACGAGACCCGCCACGATGGCTACTGAGGCGAAGCCTCTCCTGAGGCATTGCAGACCAGGATGGACACGGAGGAGGCTAGAGCAATGAGGAATTGACTGAATATTATGAGGCTGGTTAACTGAAGGCAGAGAGGCACAGAAAGGCCAAAGAGCTACAGGAGGAATAGGGCATTGCAGGGGAAAATCGCATAGACAGACCTGGGCGAACTGGAGAGCAGGCCAAGGTATGTCGAGCTAACAACAGCTGAAGGCTAGCTTAGAAACAAGGGAGGGATACACAGGGAGCTGGCTTGTCTCTTTGCCGCGCCTGCCTCTCTGCACATAACACAGCACAAAAGTCCAGAGCTGAATGTAAACAAGAGCGATCAACAAACAATACCTTACCGTCCCCATGTCTCTGTAATTATATTGATATGTCATGCTGCGTGCCATGTGCGACCCTATGTCATTCATCAGCTTCCTGGAGGACGGAGTTGCAGACCTCGCGCGAGGATGTATGGTCGAAGCGGCTCGATTGCTGTGAGCGATGATTCTAGATTGAGAGTTAAGGGAGGCCTTTAATGGTCGTTTACAGGTGGCGGGCCTGGGCTGCCACTTGCCCAGTGGGAAGCCCGCCCCCGTACACCTTTCACTTGCTCGCACCCGCAGCCGGGGGATGAAGATCCTGGAGCACCAGCGTATGGCAATCCTTTTGAAGTTTTGTATCCTTTGCATCATGGAGAGTGCCTATGTAGTGAGGACCCTGCTGATTCACCCCTTGGTTTGCAAGTATGTCTACTACTTTGTTGGCAGTTCGCCTAACATGCTTGAAGATGATACTGTTAGGGCGACGTAGCCTATCTTCCAATGCTTCTAGCCTGCTGAGGAGTCTCCAGCTGGAGGCTATTTTTGCTGCTGAGGACCCTGCTTGGATTCTAAAAGCTGCATTGATAAGTATTAGGGAATCTCCTTCCACTTCCAACGGATAGAAGTTGTGTTGATCAGCCACACAGATTCCTTTCCACATTCCTTCCAACTCCGCCATGTTGTTGGTATTTATTCCAGTCGAGCCATAATAGATGTATTCCACTGATCCTTCTGTGTTTCTGATGACTCCTCCATATCCTGATGGACCCGGGTTCCCCTTAGCAGCACCATCAAAATTAAGTTTGAAAGTAGCTCCTGCAGGGGGGGACCATTGGGAGGGGGAGGTGACTTTGGGAGGATTGCTGTGAGTATCCATCTGGGAATAGGAGATGTTGAGGTTCTAGGAATTCCAGATGATTTTTTCCGGAGGTGAAGTAGGCCAGTCATTTTCTGTCCAAGCTCTGAGCGCTAGCGTTTCTTGTAGATTATACTTCAGGAGTAGCCAGAGGATTTCTGTGGATCTGCTCTTGTTGTTGAAGACTCGATTATTTCTTTCCTTCCATAATGACCAGTATAGAAAACCTGGAATGAGATTCCATAGTGAGTTCAAAATTGGGCTTTGATAGGGTTGCTTGGGCCAAGTTCTGAGAATGCTTGCTATGTCCCCTTGCCTGTCCCTTCTACCATTATTGTAATGGTCGACTCTATTCCATATCTGAGCAGCGAGAGGGCACGTCTCCATGAGATGAGTGATGGTTTCCTCCTGAGCGGTGCAATTGGGGCATCGTGAGGGGCCTATAAAGCCTCTTTGTTGAATATTATCCCATGTGAGAATGTGTCGTTTGCTTAGTAGCCAAAGGAAGGTAGATATCTTGGGCCACAATCTTGGCTGCCATATATGAGTCCATAATTGATCCTTGTCATTAGTACTTTGGTCATAGCGTATGGTATAGGCCTCCTTGGTGGTGAAGATTCCTCTTGAGGTGTGGCCCCATCTCAGTTTGTCCTGCTGGGAAGAGGGAATAATTTTCCTTTGAATAAGCTCCTGGTCTATATCATCATAGATTTCTTCTTGCCAGTCTGTCTGCCATGATCTAGCTGGTTTCCAAGTATGGAAATCTTGAGTTTCTTGTTGCTGCCAAAACTGAGAGACTTTAGTTGTATTAGATTGTTGCATATGGTGCTGCCAGCGCGGTTTGTGGAAGATCGTGGCAAGTTTTGGCAGTTGCTGCCATGAATCCTCCCAAAACCGTGCTGAGGTCCCTGAGT
Organism: Pinus taeda; assembly: GCA_000404065.3. Classification (NCBI taxonomy): domain Eukaryota; kingdom Viridiplantae; phylum Streptophyta; class Pinopsida; order Pinales; family Pinaceae; genus Pinus; species Pinus taeda. Next base: position 218,179 of record APFE030922958.1, on the reverse strand, counting down.
GGATCTCCCAAAAACTGTAAGCCTGTATGAAGGCGCAATGAATTCTAGCCGAGTTCCAGATCATGGATCCTGTAATGCTCGGACTAATTCTGATGAGCTCATCCCACTGACTTCCGGGCGCGTATTTAGCTTGCCACAACTTTTCCCAAGGGATGTGCGGCTTAACTAGCCAGTTCCACCAAATTTTTGCTCCCATTGTGCTGTTGCTTTGTATGGGCTCCCTTAGTCCTAATCCTCCATTGGCTTTAGATTGACATACTTTTGCCCATTTGACAAGGGCCCATTTTCTGTTGAGTCCATTCGAGCCCCATAGAAAGCCCCGTTGGAGGTTACGGATGGCCTTGAGCACCCATTTGGGTGCTGCTAGAAGCGAAAAAAGATACAGGGGCATTGCTTGGAGGACCGATTTGATCAGAGTAAGTCTACTGGCTATGTTAAGCGATCTGTAGGTCCAATATGAGATTCTAGCTTCCAATTTATCTAGAAGCGTGCACCAGGAGACGTGCTTGACGGCCGAGGCCATGAGAGGAGCCCCCAAATACTTGGAGGGCAGAGCAGCAATAGAGAAGCACAGAATACGAGAAATATTATGTTGAGTGGAGACAGGGGTGTTGAAGAAGAAAAGTTGTGATTTGGAGGCGTTGATCGAGGTTCCAGAGGCTTTAGAAAAAAGAGAGAGCAAGGATTTGAAGGTTTTAGCTTCTTGGGAAGAGGGATGACCAAAAAGCATCGTATCATCCACAAATTGCTGATGAGATAATGGATTAAGGCCATGAAGAGCTAAACCTTTGACTGCATTGGAGGAAACAACATGATGGAGGAGGCGGCTGAGCCCTTCCGCCATAAGAATGAAAATGAACGGGGAGAGAGGGTCCCCTTGGCGAATGCCTCGCGATGGAGGGGAAGGCATGGACGAGGAGCCATTGAGGAGAACTGAAAAGAAAGGGGAGTGTCATGCGGAAAGAGTTATTTTTGCAGACAAAACTAACCTCCCTAGGAGTCTAAGACTCTCTAGTGACAAACAAGACAATTAAGAGCAATCCTTCTCTAAACATACATTATTCTATGAGAAACCAAGTGTTTTTCGATCCTACCTCAAGTCCAACGCTTGTTGTAGCAGTCTAGCCTCGTCGATCCAGATGAGCTCCTCCTTCACTTGAAACCTGCATACACTCACAATCAAACGATTACATAACACCTGAATATTCCATAAAACAAAGCATATTCAACATATAGACCAAGGAGTATATGAAACAATTCATTAACAACAAATCATTGAGAAGAATGGACTTATTTGTATTAAGGAAACAAAAAAGAAACCATTACAACCTGAGCCTTGGTGTTGTGCAAGTTCCTCCCAGGGTCCAGCAAGAGTTTTCCTCTACTTTGACAAGCTCACCCACTTCCAAATGAAACAAGAAAGGATGGTAATCTCTCCTCACAAGCTTCTACAAGGAAGTCCTAATTCCAGCAGCATCTACCCTTTGGAATGTTCAGCTTTCAACCTCCCCTCCTCTGGCCCAATGCCTGTATTTATAGTGTTCTAGAGGAAGTTATTCAGTTCCAACATCAATGGGATACTCCCTCTTTTGGATGGGGTAGCTCCTCTCTTGATGGGATAAGTTCCTCTATCATAGGGATGCATGAACCATCTGGAGGCGCTCAATACACGTCAAACACTCTTCTAGAAAGCTCTAGAAGTGACCACAAGTAACTTTTTTAAGATGAAACTCACGCCTTTTGACCTTTACAGGAGTACGCACCCATCCCTTGACTTACAGAGCGTACAAGGACGCAGGTACAATGACCTTGGGATGCGTACACGCAGGCAAGGTAGAGAGAACCTGCGTACCCAGAGATAAACATGATTTTTAATGACTTTCTCTCTTTTTTGAAGTTTGACATGGAGAGCAGAGGTATAAGGCTTGGCAAGGAGGATAATATGACTATTGATGGAGCCATATTAACTGCAGATATTCATGGTGACAAATTTCAGTGTAACATGTAGTCTGGCCTAACACACTGGATATCATTTCTATGATGTCTCGGCCAAGACTAGAGAATATGTTAGACATGTATGGTGGAGGATCTTTTGGAATGTATTGCTCTTCCCTGATGAAGGTATTGAATAAATGAGCCTGTTTGATGGAGGTGAGTCTGGGGAATCTATTAAGCAAATATCCAATAGAAAGAGGGGGCAGGTTTTCGCCTGGTTGTAGCTGTAGCATTTCATTTATGGACTCAGCAATGATGGTAAGTAATACAGACTGGTTAGGAGTCATCACTGCTCTTTGGCTAGGGCTATAGTTCATATGGCAATAGTGGATAATCTCTAGGAAGATATGAACTTTGGGGAATTAGTATTTGGGTAAACCTGACTCCTAAAGGCCTATTTTATCTGCATGGTTCAAGTATTGGTGTTTGTACCTGCAGTATAGTTTCAATGGGGATTCTTCGACAGAGGTATATTTAATTTGAAAATATTTATCTGCCAGGGAGAGATGGTCTAAGTCCCTGTGGGGAGTAGAAATTGATAGGATATTTAGTGCAATGGGAGCATCCATCCTTGGTTCTTGTGGATTCAAGGACAGGTGTGAAGGGTTTTCAGTGAAATTTGGGAAAACTAGTCTAATTCAGAGTATTTGGAGTCACTGGGAAACTGTCTTAATAAATTACTTATTAATTTAAAGCAACTGAGTCAAGGTTTGGGAATAAAATAAGGTTTCTCAATGGATTTGGGTAAATACTTGGTTTCGGCTTTGAACAGAGTGATGGGCGACTGTGCACGGTTTGTAGGAAGTGCATGTGATTGAAAGTTGGTCTAGAGTTTCGGTAGTTTCAGTAGGTTGGCAGTTGGACATGGGTTGATGGTTGCATGTATTCTGATGCTTGCATGGAGGTTTGAGCAGTATTTTTGACGATAAAACTAAAAATAATGAGTTTTTTAGTTTTATTCACAAAGTCAACTATTTTGGCGGGTACACGGAGAAAGGTAAATTTGGCGTTAAACAAGGGATGAGACATTTTGTTGTTTAGCGAGAGGAGGTAAGCAGGTTCATATCACACTGCTTGTGGGCTAGAGTGATTTTGTGGGGAGGCCTCCCAATGCCATTCATCGGGCACCACGTAGCAGCGGGGTGAATAGTGAAACCACCCATATCAGGTGGATAAAGGTCGGCCTTTGGAGGTCGCCCGATATGATTGTCGACCATTGGATCAAAAGGGACCAGATCGTATTGTGATCGGGGCGGGGATTTAATATGACGTTTAATGGAGGGGCCCGATGGAGGTTTAAGCGTAGCAGGATTAATTAATTGCTAATTATGGAGGTTTAATGACATTGAGGGTGATTTCAATGGCGGGGATAGATTATTAATTAACCACTGAATGATTTAATTAATGTCTTTTATTTGGCGAGGGGTTTTGGTTATTAATTAGCTGCTAATCGACTTAATTAATCCATTAATTATTTGTTAATAAAGCTTATGTTTCAAAGTTCGGGGACAAGATATTAAAATTAAAGGGATTTAATAAATACATACGAGAGGGGGTATTTTTGGGAAATATATAAATAAATTAAAAGTTAATATGAAATGGAGACGGAATGAACCAAGTGTGCTAAGCATAATGTGTTTTTGTAATTTTGCTTTTTACATAGAACATTATAACTTAGGCTAAGTGCATTTTTGTGGGTTTTCTTAAGAAAATGGGTTTGCTTGGGGGGTGATCACTTTTCTAAGATTTATCCTTAGGGAAAAGGGTTTTTTTAGGGAAAACGAGTGAATTATGGAGGGGGTGGATGCTTGTGAGGGGACTTTTAGTACTTAGGACCTATAAATTATTGGGCCGAGGGTCTGATCCCTCTAGAATTCAGAGAAATGCTTTGAGCCCCTTTAACTTAAGGTTTTAGGTACTTTAAGATTTTCCTTGGGAATTAGTTAAGTGAAAAATGTGATGAAAGAGGGAGTTTAATCAATTTACTTTGTGCACTTTGGTAAATGCTCAATTATCATCCATACTTTAGAAATTTGATGATGAAGGTAAATGATATGATCTTGTCTAATCAATCATCACAATTCTGCAACCATTCAACTATTTACCCATCTACGCATTCTACCATTTTTCTACTCTTTATTAGGGTGCACTTAAGCTGGAAAACCCTTTATCAAACCTTCTCTTTTCTTTTTACAAAAGTAACCTATCTAAGTCTAACCTTATTACATCCAAGGGCTCAGATTAAACAGTTGAGCTCCTTTTATTAACTCTACCTATCTACTTATCTGCCAAGATTACATTGTTTGGTCAGATTTTATTTCTCTATCTATAAGCATGAAATAGTCAACTTTTAACATTTTGACTATCCATGGATTGTGGCAAAGGTAACAAGCTACACAATCTTCTTATTCTACTTTCTCACAAGCTGTAAAAGTAAATGGTAGTGGCATTTTGACTTGCTCACTTTCATGGTCTTTTTCTTTCTTGGGGTTCATTTTTCATCTTTTTTTGACCTTTTTTTATTTTTTTTGTCCTTTGATTTTTCTTTTAGGACATACCCTCTTTACATTTTTAAATTTTTTATTTTTTTATTTTTTGAATATGGAAAACATTTGCAGAAAGCAAAGGTATGTACATATTACATATTTGACCTCAGCCATTCAAAAATTATGACTCCTATTGGTATAGGAACATAACAGGCTGATTATGAAGAAGTTGGCTCTGATACCAATTGTTGGAAATATTGAGAGGGAGGTGAATTAGTATTTTTTCAATTGTTATTATTACTAGTTAAATTCTTCACAGTTTTAATCAGAGAACCATATAAGAGTAATTTTATTGAATATAAAATAATAAATACAATGTATGATAATTATTCCCAAGCACCAACTTGGTTTTAATGAGGCTTCGACCTCTAGGGCTTTGAACCTATCTAATCCAAGGCACCTACCTTGTGTTTAGGAGTATCAACTCCAAGGACACCAATCTTGTTGTTTTGATAGAGAATGTAAATACAACTTACTTGAAATGCTTCACTATCTTCACTGTTCAACTTGATTGTCACTAATGAAATTCTTACTGTATTCACTGTTCAACCATTTCCAATATCACTTCATGTCTTCAATTATATCAATAATATTCACACCAAGAAGAGAAAGTGCCATTGTCTAGCATAACCAAATTTCTCCAAGGTAAATTTGCAGTCCAAGGCACAAATTACACATTTTTTTCAATTGGTATGAAATAGATCCACAATACAATCCAGCAGTTCGAACAAGATTTTTCGAGGTTTAGTTATAACCCAGTTTGATGGCCCATCTTCTACTCAATTCACAATATGTAAAATTATCTCTTTGTTCTATTCCTTTATATCTTTGCTCCAATCAACTATCCTTCGAATGAATCCATGTCATAATATGTAACCCACGTCCACGTTTCATGCGTAATTTGTATGTCGTAGCATATATGCTACTTCCAAGTTTCTGTGCAGGCAAAAGGATAAGCTTCGACATTATCCTCTTCACGCTATTGAGAAGGCATTGTTCTTTTAACTCTTTTGTTGAACTGTTCATGAGATGTGGACGGATCATTAAATTGTCTTATCCCTTAGTGTTGTCTATTTCCAAGAACCGAACTGTACATAGATTTGTGTCAATATCATGGCATTTATTTTATTTAGCCGACTTTCAAATTGGTGGAGCCGATGTCTAGCGTGGAGTTGTTTATCACCGATTTGTGCTTTCCCACATGTTTGAGTTCTTTCATTGTGCATTTGAAGATCTGCCCCCATGATTCTCTTCCTTAGGGTCAAAGATTAATCCATTCATTACAGTGAGAAATACAGTTATGAATATTGAAACAGTCAACAATTCCAAAACGAGTATGTAACCTTTGCGCTAAACTTACTTATCCACGCGAAACTTCTTGAGACATTAAGTTTTTGATGCATGGTGCACCCCTGATGTCTTTGAAGTTCTTTGTCATACTTTGTGGCCATGTTTGCATCACATCGCATATTTTAACTTTATATTTAAAAAATTAAAATTTCATTAAGTTGAACATTTTGTTATAAATTTTAATAAAATTACTTTAAGACTTAAATTAATAAATTTGTTATAAGATTTAGGGTTAGGGTTTAGCTCTTTCAAATTGTTAGGATTACGGTATCATTAGGAGAAATATTTTATGGTTTGGGTTACATAGTCTAGGTTTAGGGTTTTATCAAAAAGAAAAGCTTGATTAGGAGCAAGATTTTAGGTTTAGGGTTTCATCGTCTAGCAACGATTGATTAGGATATGGCTTCCAAGGTTTAACCATCTTCAATAATGCCATATTGACATCAATGAAAACCTTGATTAATAGTTCAGTCAATTGAACAACAGTTTTTGCGTTTTTTTCGATTTTGTTATTCAATCGATCGCACAATTGCTGTTCAATCAATTGAACACAACTTTTGTGTTTTTTTTTTAATTTTTCTATTCAATTGATTGAACGATTGCTATTCAATCAATTGAAAAACACTTTTGAATTTTATTTTTATTTTGTTGTTAAATCGATTGAATGATTCCTATTCAATCAATTGAACAATACTTTTGTGTTTCTGCAATTTTGTTGTTCAATTGATTGAACAATTGTTGTTCAATCAATTTAACAACAATTTTTGTGTTTTTTTTAATCGATTGAATGGTTGTTTTTCAATCAATTGAACAACACTTTTTGAGTGTATGTTGTTCAATCTATTGAACAATTGTTGTTTAATCAATTGAACAACCACGATTTTTCTTTTTGTGTGTTTTTTTTTTAAATCGGTAGAATGAACAACTGTGATTTCTCTTTGTTGTTTCATCGTTAGTCATTCTTTTCGCCATTTTTCTTTCTCTTTTATGTTTTGAATAAAAACCATATGTTTGATCTGGAATTTGTAGATAAAGGAAAAATAGTAATATTAATACCATTATGACTTGTAAAACCTTTGATGGTTATATTTATTCCAAAACTAACCTAGTTCATCTATATAATGACTGGTTGAATATCTTCTCTTTGGACATATTATAAAATGATTTATTATCTTAATACCATGCTAGTTTATCTTTCACATTTTCAATTGATAAATCCCTTTGATATGATGATATGGGGGTAAAATTATAACTTTCATTGACATTTTTTTACTTCTTACGCCATCCCTAACTCTTAAGGAGTAAATGAGCCTCCCTCTTTTTACAGTAAAAGCATCAAACTATGAAAATATGAAAATATAGAAATATGAAAATGCAACAAACATTGTCTTAAAGAGGATAGGGGGTCTCATTATGAGCCAGCCTACTATGATCATAAGGATGTAACAGGTGACATTCCATTATGGCCACCACACTAGGGTAATGACCTTCTAGATAGTGAAAACTGTCAGAAGGACAGGAGGTCTCATCACGAGACAACCTAATCACTTTGTTATATCCTAGTGAATGGCACTATGATTATCTGGTTACCATGCCAACATAGTGGTCTCTTTATAGCAATAAAAAATAAAACCATCTAAATATTAAATGGAGGACTCTAAATCATTTTTGGGTTAAAAAACAACCATGTCTAGGCTATGAACGCCTGCTAGCAATAGTGGCTCTGCCTGTGGTATTGAAGTACTATGTTACACTGCCAAATACTCTCTATCCTATTACTCCTATGGATTCATTTCTAAAGGAGAATTTACCATTTGAACAACATTTCTAAATCAATTAGCCAACATGCATGGCAAACTATATATTTATTTGCATTATATCATTATTGTCCAATCACTCTACCAACAGTCATTAACATTTATCGCCAGTCATGCATTTGTCACTTTTCCACCTAAGGTAAATATCTATTTACATAATGATCTAATCTCTGTTTTATTCTTTTTAAGGGCATTTCAAATCTTTTGACATGTAATGCTTTGATTGTTTTTGTCACATTTATGCCATTTTTTATTGATTGTCCTATCCCATTTATGAATCCCCAACATCGTTTCCCTTTTTCCCATGCTTTATGGTTGTGGATGCCGTTTTCTAATTGGAGGGGGGAAGGTATGCATTATGGGATAGAATATGTAATAATTGCCGAACTTCGCCATAACTTGCTGATTTGACAGACTATTATTATTGCATTTATACAAAAGTTTTTTTTTTTTAATGAAATCTTTGCATGCATCTTATATGTTGTTGTTCAAAACTAAAACTGTGGAATCAATAAAATTGCATGTAGAGTAATGAATTGTTTAAAGGAGAACAACAAGTATGGGGGAAGCTTTATTCACAGTGAACCCACACTATTGCAACTAACAGAATAGGCTCCAGCAACTCATGAACGTGAACAATTGTTCAGACAAGATGTGCTTGCATGGCTTCCACCTTTTGCATCACTTTCAACATCAACTCAACCTACATCAACTTCAAGAAATGTCAATCCATACATGTCATTCCACATATTTTTGGAGGTAAAACTTGAGGTAAAATAGCATAAGTGTCTGATTTATTAAAAATTTAGGAGAGTTTTATGAAAATCCATTGAGCATTATTTATCATCATTCATTCCACATCTTTACCACTTCCCCTTTTTCATAGACATAGAATATTTCAGTTTGGGGGAGTGTTATTTTCATTCATTTATTTATTATAACCATGCCATCATCCATCAATCTCCTTATTCATTCTCAAAACCTTCCTTATTCCATGTTGTTTTACACAAATCCAGGGAAAATTTTAAGAACCACCCTAAATTTATATGTATAATAAATGGGTTAATCCCCATGATACATAGGCAAAATGGGAGGCGATTTTATCAATAATATAATATGTATATATAATTTTTTTGGCGTATCTCTCATCAAATTATATTATCTTGTACAGTGATGGAGAATCTTTCACTGAATTATAAAATCTTTTAAGATCTTGGAAAATCTTTTACTGAATAATAAAACATTGTGAAGTCTTGGTGAATGTTTTGTTAAAGTATGAAACCATATATGATAATAAGAAAACATATTCATTAAACTGTAATATACTAACATACATGTTTGGAAAAAAGAAACATAATTTTCTCTTCCTACAAATAATGTTCCAAGTTTCAGTGGTCATGTTTGTCAAGGTTCTTACAATACATTCTTTCATATCCTTTTATTAGTTTTGATAATATTCCACAACAAAGTTCTTGTAGGTTTTGACATTGACAATGAGTTCTGTCAAGGTAGGAGAGATTAATCTTTTCTCTACAACTTTTGTCAAGCTACCATTTTTTTCAAGTTATCAAATTTCTTTCTTATTCCATTGACTCGAACTGTGAGATAAAAAAAACACTTCAAATTTGCTTACCCCAACACACCAACATGCCAACTAATAGCAAGCCCCAACTATATGATATAAGAAGGTATTAGGTATCCCAAAGGCTTGAAGGGGATATAAGTGAAAGAAGTGACCGCTGTGAGAATCCTTCCAATCAATATATGAATATATAAATGTAGATTTATTATTATTTTAATTGGAAATATTCAATTAAATAATAAAATTTAATTATGTCTCTCCAAATCTAAATTTCTTATTAGCATAATTCACTACCCTCATAGGTCTCACATTTTTTAACAGTGTTGTAACATGTATATTAATTTCCTTTTTGGTGAACAATCTCCACCTTTTAGGAAAACATAGTGCAGTGGCTCCAACCCCTACAAATCATTAGGACAAACTAAGAATAGCATAGAACATGAAAGGTTGTACAAACCAAATTATTTTTCAAACAACCAATCCAACATCAATGCCTAAACTTTTTCATGAAGATACCATATTGAGAATGTTTGAAAAATGGTGAGAAATCTTGTGTGAGGGTGATGCAGAAAGAGTGATAAGGTTTCATTGTTTTGAATGTTTTTTGTTAAATAAAAAAAAGTTAAAAACCAATATTAATGGAGATATTGGTACTTTTTACTAAATTTTGTGAAGTGACTAAATGTAGCTTTAACCATTCACCTTAAGATATGTTTACAATATAATTTCTTAAGTCTATTTAATATCTTCATTATCTTAAAAACCAACCTAACTCCACATCTACCACTCTTTAAGGGGATGAAATCTATTTATTCCTCTGAGCACTTGGTAGACCCAGAATTAAGATGGAACTAAGATGATAGAATTTCCCCTTTAAATAGTCTATGCTCACATGAATGCCATGGTATTATCATAAACCCGGAGCTTAAAAATTACTATTCTTAATTTATAAAAATTAATAAAATTTATAATTGATTTTATTTTATTTTTTATTTTAACCAAGTTAAAATGTTTAACATACATTTTTACTCTTGATCCACCAAGCCCCGAGAGGGATCAAAAATTGTTTCACTCTATACTAGTTTGCATATCATGATATTTGATCCCTCTCGAGGCTTTGTAGATCTAGAGTAAAGATGGATCTATGCTGGTTTAATTCCCCCATTTAAATAGGCTACATTCCACATGAATACCATGGGTCAATACCATGTGCCATTTTTATTTTTTATTAATACTAATATTAAGGGTTAATTAATTGTTTTTTTGCATGGTATCAATAATAATCTAGCCCATGGTATTTGGGCCATAGTATTTTGCCCATAGGTTTCACCTAAATATAACGCATTTTTTGAGTGTTCATAAATATAAGGTGACTTATGAAGTAAATATAAAAAAAAATGTTTTATTTGTTTACTATACCTCTCATTTATTTATATTTTTATTAATTTACCATACCTCTTTTATAAATATGGTATTTGGCCCACAGGATTCACTTAAATAAAACCTCTCTTTTGAGCCTTCATAAATAGAAAGAGGGCTATGGACTAAATATAAAAAGCAGTTTTATTTATTTACCATACATTTTGAGTAAGTATAAAAAGAGGTTTTATTTATTTACCATACCTCCACTTTATTTATATTTTTATTTGTTTATACCCTTGCATGTATATAAGGTGACTTATGGAGTATATATATATATACACACCATACCTTTCATTTATTTATATTTTTGGCCCATAGGATTCACTTAAAAAAATCTTATTCTTGAAGATTAGGGCAAATGGAAGGTTGTAACTCCTAATTTCAAGGGCTAAATTTACCTTTTCTACCCTCTCCCTTAAAATAAGGTGGGCTATTTGAGGCGATTTTTAAAAATGTACTACGATACAAAATATTTGCCCACTAAAAATTTAAAACCCCTTAATTCCCCCTAAGGGTGAACATTCGCCCCTAAAATTTTCCATGCACAAAACATAGATTTCAACAATGATTGTAGCAACCACCTCAATTTGTTTTCTAATATTGCATGTGGACATGCTAATTCTCTAGTTTGGGGGAGGAATTGCTACAAATGATGGATGTTTTCTACTTTATTTTTCATTTAAGGCATGCAATTTCATTTTTATACAGTGTATAAATTGATTTGTGTATATCTTTAAAACAATGAACTGAATTCTTGTGATTTTTGGACAGCAAAGAGGTATCATTAAAATACATAAACCTAGAAAATTTCAAGTTAAATCAGTTTGTAAAATTTCATAAATCATGCATTGTCACCTACAACCATTTTTCTTATATCTCATGATCCATGCATCAAAACAATCTTATTTTTGGATTCGAAAAGCATTAATATAGTAGAAATAGACTTGCAAAATTTCGGCAAAATCTAGTTTGTATTTTTTGAGAAAATGGTTAATGAAGTTTGTCGTTACTTATATCATATTTTGCTGCAACTTCATATACATATAGTTGAAAAGTCAATGTGAAAATTGTTACGCCTTCATCAACATTGCTAAAATTGAATAGGAAAAAGTCATTTGTTCCATCAATTTCATGAGTTGGGATGAACATTTTTGTATTATAGCTTGGTTAATACAGAGGCTTTGGTTTCCAAGAGGACATGCAACATATTCAGTTTGTGAGTATGTTGGGCCACTAATATATCATTATTATTATTATCACTTTTTAATGTCTATTTCATCCATTTATACCATTCTTAATCACATCATTTATCATAAATTATCATATAATTCCATTTTATAATCATTTATGCTCTTATGGATAAATATTATTTCTTCTCCTTTATTTTTAATAAATTGATGATTATTATGCATGATTTTACCAATGATGGTTTATTAATGAATTTGTTGTAACATCGCTCACGATTTTAGCCTCTCAAATATTTTCCAAATTGCAAATATGATTTCCAGCTCATAATCAAATATTCCAACTCAGAAATTCACTGGAATAAGAAGTGACAATTTTGAATTGAACAGTTCGGACAAATTAAAGAGAATATTTTAAATCTGAGACATGGGTTTTGTGCAAAACGAACCAAATTAGTTTTTTAATAAGCTTTTTTCCAAAATTCAATTTGGATTGAGAGAAATGCAAGGTTCTTCGAAGGTGATTTTCTTGATTTTTTGTTGTGACCGTTTTCCAAATTCTTCCAATTGCAATACCAAATTCAACTTGTTCCAACTGAAGCATGATGGGAAGATCTTTCAATTCTGATACTATTTATTGAGATTATGTAATCAATCCAAAATTGTATTAGAAATCATTTTTTAATCAACTTTTTTGTCACTTCCCTTTGCTCTTTGTGTATTTAAATGGAAACAGAGATCAAAGAGAGAGGATAATAGGGGGGATAGTGGGGGGACAATTAGGAGATAATTAGGAGATAGGAGATGGACAATTATTAGATAGGATGTAGGAGAAGAGATAAGAGACGAGAGATGGGAGATGAACAATTGTTGAATTTGAGACAAAGGCAAGAGCTTCATTATGGTGTAATTATTTCTCTCATATATTTTAATGAAGGAATTTATCCACTCAGTTTATTTGTTACCTGTAATTTGATCTAAGTTATTTTTCAAGGAAGAACTGAGTCTTGGCCAGTTGCACCCACTACCTTGGATGAAGTGCTACCTTGAACATGTAAATTAATGTAGTTATGTGTTTTTTTATTTGAATTTCAATTGTGATTCCTTAAAGTAGATTTCTTTTCTTTTAACTAATTTATTGTTTGGTGCATTTTCTAGATTTGTTATTTCATCCAACTTCTAGATTTCATTTGATTTATCACTCTATATTAGCATTTGAATTCTGTTGAGTGCAATATCTTAAATTTCCAATTCAGAAATGTGTGGTTTAATTTAGCAATGATTGAAGTTGTGTGACTAGCATAATTGTTTTTTTTGTCATTTACTTTTTTATTTTTAATTTTAGTTTTATTATTCAAGCCTTACATTTTATTTCTTGTTGAATAAGATTGATAGTATAGAACACAATCATATAGAACCAATTTTAGTTTTTGGTATTGTTATGCATATATTTTTCCGATTGCCTTGAAATAAAGAGACACTCCTTCGGTTGATAATTAATGTCTAGGTGATTAGTTGTTTTATTTATTTATTAAGCAATTGATTTTACCCAACAATGTTAGAGAGGTATATGAAGAACAATGTCACTCCCCTTAATGGCGAGAATGAACCATTGGCCTTCGCAGAAATCATGTTCAACAACTGCCTCTTGGAAATAGCATTAGGGTGTTATCCTGCATGGCCAACCCCAACCCCACTAACCACGCAGTTGGGACTCCTTCCTTGCCCAACTGATGGTAATGAAACATGTATAGTGCATTGTACCAATAGTAGCAGTAGCAGTAGAAACATTAGTGGTAGTAGTACTAGCACATCAAATGGTTTGTGTGCATACAAGTTGTGGATCTTGTACTTTGACAGATCAAAGACATAGGACAGCTTAGGAGCCCAGTGTGTCTTGATCAACCCATACAACACTAAGCATATGGTTTCAAGTTGCTTGGAGTTTGAGTGCACGAACAACGTTGTTGAGTATGAAGCACTCATTTTGGGCTTGCAGAAATCCATCAGCCTCAACATGGTCATGCTCAAAGTGATACTGCATTTTAGGTCCAACGTTGGCGTCTACAAAGATGCAGCGATAGATGATAATGATCACGAGTGCTCTCTACAAGCAGAAGATGGTAACATGAAAGGCCACCATATCACAAAGAGTGTGGCAACATTAGAAAATTTTTATGACTTGCAAGAATGTTTTCAGGGGCCCAGGAACAACAAAACCCATAGTTCCATCATGATGCACAAACTAATCAACCCGGGAACATAACAAGATTCAAAGTTTGTTAATCTCGGTACATGTTGCACACAGCAAGAATGGCAAGCCTTTGTATGCTTGCTCAAATAATAACGAAATGTGTTTGCGTGGACATATGATGATCTGAAAAACTATGACATGTGAATCATCCAATACATTATTTCGATCAATGAAGGGGTCAAGCCATATTAGCATAAGCTAAGGAAAGTCCATCTGTCACTTGAACCCCTCATACAGAAAGAGCTCACTAAGCTGTTGGATGCACGGATCATATACAAAGTTCGTCATTCCATGTAGGTTTCAAATCTTGTTCCTGTATGAAAGAATTTTAGGGAAATCCACTTATGTGTTGACTTCTAGAATGTGAACTATGCTTCAGACAAGGACAACTACCCCATGCTGTCCATGGACCACATTCTACAAACAATATCTGGGGCATAGATGTTTTCTCTTCTCGACAGTTTTTCAGGATAAAATCAGGTTCTAGTAGCAGAACCTGACAGACTTAAGACTACCTCCAGTACCAAGTGGGGTACATTTTCTTATAGATGAATGTCATTTGGGCTTGTAAATGTAGGAGCAACCTTTTAACACACCCTGGACATCGATTTTCATGGGCTGATTGGACAGAGCGTAGTGGTATACCTCGACAACATGACTATTTTCTAAAAAAGACGAGAGGACCACATATGCCATATGAAGAAAATATTTGAGTGATGTCAAAGATACGAGATGTCCTTGAATCCCAAAAAAAGCATATTCACAGTGTCTGATAGGAATCTTCTCAAACATATTGTTGCCAAAAGCGGGATCAAGGTGAACCTAGAATGGGCTCAGACTATTACACAGATTCCTTACCCAGTTAATAAGAAAGTTATGCAGTCCATCCTGGGAAAGATAAACTATCTCTGGAAGTTCATTTCGAATTATGCACAGATAGTCAAGCCCATGCATGACATGATCAAGAAAAATTTAGTCTACAACTAGGTCAAGAAGGAAAATTATGCATTCACCTGGATCAAACAGACTATTGCAAAAGAACTTGCACTTTATAGCCTAGACTTCAAGAAGTATTTGTTGCTATACACCTTCACCTTTGATAATTCGCTCATTGTAGTACTCACTCAGAACGATGAAATAAACGATGAACACCTAATCTCCTTCATGAGCGCAAGTATGTAGGGACCAAAAATCAACTACCCCATCATTGAAAAGAGAGCATATGTAGTTTACAAGGTGGTGAAACACTTCAGGCCCTACTTGTTGAAAAACCGTTGCATAGTCTTCAACCCTCACCCAATAGTCCACACATTTCTTGTACAACAAGAACTGGGTGAACGACGTGCAAACTAGATGATAGAATTGCAAGAGTATGATCTTGAAATCAAGCCAATTCACACAATCAACGGACACAGGTTATGCAAACTTGTAGCTGAAGAAGCACACACACCGAAGAGTGAAGAAGAGCTTTTCGACTGGGAACAGGAAATTGAGATGTATGATATAAGGCAAGAAACACCCACTGAAGACAGAAGCTCTTGGTACGCAGATGTGTGCCATTACCTCAAGCACGACACCATACCCTCTCACTTTTATATCAAACAGAAGAGGGTATTGCACCTCAAATCCTTAGCATATTAGTCAGTGCACGAAGTTCTTTACAGGAAGCATAGTGACAGGGTTTTTCCGAGGTGCTTGGAGGCACATGAATCAGAGAAGCTACTACAAGATCTGTATGATGGACCTGCTGGAGGTCACTTTGCGGGAAACACCACTATGCACAAATTTATGCAAGTTGGTTTCCGCTGGCCCACATTATTCAAGGATGCACATGCTTATGCCCACAAATTCCCAGTCTATTAGTGATGCACTAACAAGACACAAATATCAACAACCCCACTACACCCTGTTGCAGTGATCGAACCATTCCAACAGTGGGGCCTAGATATCATTAGGAAATCTTCCCTCATTCGTCAAAGCAACACCATTACATTCTAATAGCAAATGATTACTTCACATTGTGGATATAAGTAGTTCCTCTCAAATAAGTCAACACCCAGGAGGTCATTAGCTTCCTCTGGCAGAACATCATCTCATGCTTCGACATTCTGGTATCACTTGTTTTTGATCATGCAATGTACTTTTCGTCTTTGAAACTTTATGATTTTTCATTACAAAATGGTATTGTGTTGAAACACTCATCAAAATATTACCCACAAGGAAACGGTCTAGCAAACTCCACGAATAAAAACCTCATCCGCATAATCAAAAATATTGTTTTCTCTGAGCATCGCAACTGGCATACCACCCTGACGAATGCATTATGAGCTGACTATGTAACACCCAATCCCTCTATGAATACCTCATCGTACTTCTTGGTCTATGGTAAAGAATCCATCCTTCCGCCTAATAATTACTTGCCTGCACTTCAACTTTCCCAAGAAACCCAAGGCAAGCCTTGCCAACTAGTTTAGCGTAGGATGGATGCTCTATAAGCTTCAGGAAGAAAGGATGAAAGAAAAAGAAAAATTCACACTCCACTAGAATCATATCAAGAGATGGTTTGGTAAGAAGTCTACAGGGAAAGCTAACTTCAATGTTGGTGACTTGGTTCTGAAATGGGATAAGTCCCGTGAAGATAAAGGCAAACATACGAAGTTCCAGTCCTTGTGGATTGGTCTATACACAGTTTAGGAGAAGCTTGGCCCACACACGTACCATTCGCAATCACTTGACAGGAGGGTTAACAACCTTCCTACCAGTGGCCAAGATCTCAAGCATTATTTCCAGTAGGCCGAGCCGTGCCCCATGCCATGTACATAATTTTCTTGCTGCTTGTTATTTTCATTTTGTTTGCCTTGCTTACTATCTCTGTTATTATTTGGTTTGTCTACTTACTACTTTTGTTTATATTTGTTTTTTTTGCTTGATACCCTACTATTATTTTTACGGAAATAAGTGCTTCCAACTACTATGTTCTAGATTTTGAATAGAGTATGTGGCTGAGGTTTGAAGAAACTTGTGACACTGCAACACTTGGCTAGGCTTGTGTCCATATTATTTGTGCTTAGTTATAAACTTCGATCGATGAAGTCTTGACAGAAAATATGGGCCATCTGCAAGGGAAGTTTTGGTCCAACCATGAACCTGTGTCCACACTAGGAAGCTCCATGCCTACACTTAGCCTTCTGCTCTGTGTGTTCAAGCTCATCCAACTAGTAGAAATAGAGAAGGGGAAAATCTAAATGTGCGACCTATGTCAGAGGTCTTACATGATTATATGAAGGAACAACCTCTTCTGCTCTCAGTAAGTTATGATCCCTCTTCCACCCCAAAAATAAATAAGTGCATATGCACAGTCCTCTTGAAAAATACAAAGGCAAAAGAAGAGAAAGACTTCCTGCGCAGAGAGGTGAAGCATGCAACTCCAACGGGGTACTAACCAGACTTTCTGGCAGTGGAGAAATGTTTGTGTTCCTACATGACTTCGCTGGGCTACTTTCCAGGCCTGCTGGTAGTGAGTAACACCAGAGATGAAAACTTATACTTTGAAAATATTCAAGTCATGAGCTAAACTACCCTTCTTGAATTCGAAACATTGTGATCAAGCTAAACTTTGATTGTGTTTAACTAAGTTGGAAAAATGTGAACCATGTTGTCCATGGGGTAAGTGGGGAAGCTAAAGTAACCCGAATAACAATTCATTTCTCCCCAAAAGACCAAGGCCCTATGCTATCAATGAACCAAAATAGAGAAGCTAGAGTTTTACTAGTGTGTTGCCAAGTGTTGTATTGGCTACAACCACTCTCCAAAATTTTGGCCTACACCTAATTTCGGAGCCTCCCTTGAGAGTTTCACTTGATGACTGCACACACTCAGGTTCACTCTATGAGCTTGTGTGAGTCTGCGTACCCGCCTTGCTTGTTCATTTCATTCAAGTTTCTACATGCTGGTGTCTAAGTCATGCTTGCGACCATGTTTTGCTCATACTCAAGGTATTTGCTTTGTATGTGTTTTTTTTATTCACACTCCTACTATGCTAGGAGGGACTCAGACACACTCCTACTATGGTGGAGTTCACAATTCCTGGAGGGAACTAGAAGTTAGCTGCTAGGTCACTAGAAGGAAAAACTACGCAATTCCTCGAGGAAACTAGCAGTTAGCTGGTGGGTCACTGGTAGCAAAAACTACGCAATTCCTGAGGGGAGCTGTTAGCCGGCTACTGGGAGCTCCTGACGGGAAAAACTATGATGATTCTAGGAGGCTAGCTTGATGTTCACTTTTGTGCATTTTTTGAGCTAATTGGACTGCTAGATAGTAGAAGACTTGCTCGTAAAAACTGCGCAATTTTCCGGGTCAGCAGCCTGTCGACTGTCAAGAGGGCTGGCTGGAAAAACTGCTCAATTTTTTAGGGAGACATGGATGGGAACTGGTGTCTACTTGGCCTT
Organism: Pinus taeda; assembly: GCA_000404065.3. Taxonomy (NCBI): domain Eukaryota; kingdom Viridiplantae; phylum Streptophyta; class Pinopsida; order Pinales; family Pinaceae; genus Pinus; species Pinus taeda. The sequence goes on along the minus strand of APFE030922958.1, from coordinate 199,581 downwards.
TCTACACAATTTTCTAGGTCAGCAGTGGGCAAGGCATACAACCTCTGTGCAATTTTTGAGGGGAGTCAGTCCCGGGGTGGCTGCCAAGTCAAACTCTCCATTTGACCAACATGAAGGTCGATTGATTTTCTTGCAGATAGCGTAACTTGAAATGGCTTGTTTGGTGCTTCTGCATTGTTCTGGGTGATAGTCGATCAAGTCTTTGGTAGGGTGATGGTCTGACTGTCAAAGGAGAATCCAGTCGTTAAAAATTCAACAAAGTGACTAAGTGTGTGAATGAGTGAAAGATGCATACATGATCTTGCAAACACACACTTACATGATTAGATGATGAGATGACTCAAACCATCCAGACACACCTGCTCAACATGATTGACCGACGGTGTGAGAAACAAGTGTGACACTTGCGATTGATTGTTGGTCGACCCTAATGACACTTGCATGAAAGTGTATGTGAATTTATGTGTGAGTGCAACAGATGTTTACATAGCGAACACAACAAGTATACATGAAGCAAAGACCTTGAGTATGAGCAGAGCATGGTCACAAGCATGATATTGACATCAACATGCAAACTCTTGGTTGAAATGATCAAGCAAGGTGGGTGTGAAGAATCACACAAGAACAAGCAGCTAAGGTGGGATAGTTTCTCCCTCAGGAGGTTACTACACCTTTAATTGATGATGCATGCGGGGGAATGTCGGGTCCTATTAAAGGATGGCATTCTGAGAAATTGTTGCTATTGGCAGAGTTGCAAAAATGGAAGCAACTAGCACTCTCTCTGTAGGAGCGAGTGATTCCACTCAAGACACATAATAGAATGATGGATTCCCTAAGAGAAAAATGGTTAAAAGAAGAATTGGAAAGAGAAGAGGAGGCATGGAGGCATAAATAACTTATGAAGAAAAAGGGTGAACAAATGCATCAGCTGCATCAGGAAGTCTCCGACCTGACATTTGATAAGACCAAACTCCATGACCTTGCTCTAAACCTGTTAGCATGCAGGTGGCCATCCTTGTCATATCATTTGTTCCCGTGGGAACGTCACTACTTATTCTAGTTAAGGGCAGTTTATGAGAACAGGGCCTATATGGGTTCTTTAACCTGCACTTTTTTGGAAATTTTCCATTCTTGTGATTTTGATGATCAGAATTTGTTGTGCGAGTTGTTCTTGCACAATATGATGTGTTAAGATGTGAGCACGAGGATGGTGGTGAGTTTCCTTTCTTTCATGGGAGACTTGCATTTGCAGGCATTCCTCTCATTTATGAGGAATTAGATTGAGTGGCAACTGGCCAAAAAAACAATAGAGACTAATGAGGAAAAGACAACATTATGGGTCAGGGCTGAACCAGGAATGGCTTACGAACTCCAGCGAGAGTTTAGATGGTTCCTGAGCAATCTGGAAATCAAAGATCAATTAGCCATTTACAGAAGGAGAATCATGACGATCTGCCTCAACTTGTTTGCAAACATGACGAGCCAAGTGCTAGTCGGATGTCTCAAGTGCACTGAGGCCTATAGTGCATAATTGCAGGAAGGATACCCATTTGAGTACAAGAACTTTGTGGTTGTTATTACACGGGTGCCAGAATATGCTCAGATTTTGTTGACACTGAGGGCATTCTAGATTGGCCTCAGGTTTAAATTCCCTTTGATCTAATTTCCATTGAAGGAGTATCAACCCGATTATCGGTTATGTGATTATGAAGAGGAATCTTAGCCACGTAAGTTAATGGCCGATCAAGGATTCAGAGCTCCAAGCGATGATACTACTGGTGCCTACAATTTCATAGATTTCAATCGGGGGCATTGTAGAAGGAACTGAGATTCTTCATGGGGACATGCAGTTGCTTCAGTTGGGGGGAGATGTTGGGTGTGGTTTTGTGCCTATTTTCTGTAGATCCTTTCCCCTCTTTTGACCTTTCTCTGCTCCAAGCATGTGCCCTTATATGACCAAACTCTTTTTTTTCTTACCTTTTTAATCCATTTTACTGTCATGTTACTTTGTTGTATTTTACCGAATAATACGAGGCTTTGTTCCTTTTTTTGGCTAACTGGGAGAGCATTGAAGGAGTATTTTGGGAAGCTCATCTTTTTCAGGTGTTGGCTTGTGCGAATGAAGCTATGAAGCAAACAAACAACAAGGATTAACTGTAGGAAAGGGTAGAACAGTTCGTTGTTACACCCTAAGTGCTTTTATAGACCACTGTTATATACTAGGTGTTGTTACAAGTTGCTGCAGTTACAGATTATTGTTACACATTGGATGTTGTTACAGGTTTTTGTTACACATCGGATGTTGTTACACCTCACGTGGATCCATCGTCACATCAACAGTGTTTTCGTTAGTTCTGCAGTGTCATCCTGAACCACCATTTTCTCAATGTTGTTGCAGCGAAGATGGAAATTTGGGTACTATTCCACATAACAGCTAACGACAGTAGGAATTTATTTTTTTTTTGAAGCAACAAGACTCAAGTAGTTGTAACTGATGTATATTTATTTAGTAATAAGTTATAACTTCTTTATTTTTTATCAGCATGAGAATCGAGATTCTCATGACTGATCTTCTTTCTAATTTTTGGGTTGTAATAATTATAAAAGACTCGACATTTTATGTATTAGTAGACGACATATAGAAGGGTATTGTTACTTTGTTTCTGCAATCCTGAACTTACTTAATATACATTAGCATGGTGATGTTGTTATTACTTTCCAACTTATTCGTTAATCACTTTTTGTGTTCTTACTGCACCTTACTGAGGAGAGAGGACCCTCCTCTTTGGCAAGGATTGTAGTGATTAGGTAGTGTACATTTCAGTTTAGTTCATTGATTTATGGTTTCTCATTGTTGCTATACAAATCGTGGATTGCATTCACTGTTGTTTCTATTTATCTTATGTTGTTACACATAGTTAATCAACAGAGTAATAGTAACTAGCCGAAATAGATGTTAGTTCTTGTGTGTCACGCATTTACTTCAATAGCTGCAAGTTGTGATTTAATTTTGTAGAGTGTTTTTGTATCTACATGCATGGTTTTATTCAGAAACTTAGATCAACGACATCTTTTACAATTTTTCTACATTTTATTATGCTTGGCTAGAGTGTATCGGCACAGTTAGTGTGAAATCCATTGAAACAACAAGACCTACCATGGGTTGACAATTAATGTTACAGTCTGAGTCAATTAAGGTTGATTAAAACAGCACTATAGCCATAAGGGTCAGTTTCACCTTTGGCTATAAATACCCCCTCATTTGTACATGCAAAGGAATTTTTCACCTCAACTCCTCCCGCAAAGCCTTGAGAGTCTCTAATCTTTTCTTTAAGGAGTAAGTAGTGGCTCCAACGCCCCGCACGTGGGGTTAGTGATGTATGGTGTAACGATGTGTCTTGGAGCTTTCACTTAATTCAGAAGCATGCTAACAGGCCAACACGTTTTCACACATGTATTGTAACTATTGTAAGACTAATCTTTAACACTTTTGATGCATGTTGCTTTAACCTGTGTTTAACACTTGAACTAATTCAATTGTTGTAATACATATATTCTAATGAAAATGTGTTGTATATGTTGTTAACACTATCTCGCTCGTGTAGACTACTCTCCCAGACATCAGATAGACCTTTCACATAAAACATTCTATAACAACCGTTGTACTTGTGTGAACTAATCCACTGAGTGGTATACGTGTTATCTTCCCTTATGTGTTGTGATTGTCGCATCTGTGTGGACTGTTCCAGTAGAAGCTATGCATGTCTTGTTGTGTTGTGTGTTCCTAGCAAAGTTGGGACTTCTCCCAACCGACTTAGGACTCACTCCACCCTCTCCCTCTAGAGAGAAAGAACCATTGACACAAGAGACACAATCACCAGGCATGCGAACCTCACTTCTTGAAAGACAAAGCAGACCACTCTCCCTTACTGACAAGCAAGAGTTGAGGAAAGTCTTTAAGATAATGGAAATCAGGCCATCATAGCTAATGGGACTCCCACACCAAACAGTGTGAGGTCTAGTTGGGACTTCATATCAGGGTGATCCCCTAAATGTTGGCAGGTCTAGCACCGTCAACAAGATGAAAACTGAAAGGTACCTTACTGATGGATATGTCCTATGCAACAATTCTGCTTTTTGGTGAACAAAGGAGAATGTATAGAGAAGTGCAACTAGCATACATAATTAGTATCCCAACTAAGTCTGATAATCACCCTTTACAAGTTTTTCATACAGATTTTGTTTCATCAAATTTTTATAATGATTATCATTTTGAAGAAGAAAACTCAAACAAAAATTATCCTCTTGAGAAAAGTAGTGAGCAACTAAAGGTAGAACAAATTTCAAGAGAATAACATAATGATGAAGGTTTGTGGAACATGAGTTCTGATGGAGTTGTTAGCAAAGAGGGAGCTAGATCAGGTGTTTGGATCATTCCTCCAGGAAATGAATCCAAACATTATTATTTTAAGCTAGATTTTGATTGTTCAAACAACAATGTTGAATATGAAGCCCTAATGTTAGGGTTAAATATTCTAAAAATATGAAAGCTAAAAGGATAATTGCACATGGTGATTATTGAACTAATTGGAAATTATCAAACCAAACACCCAAGGATGAGAACATACATAAATGTAGTTTGGGACATTTTTGAAAATTTTTCATGATGCATAGTATTTTAGTCATACCACGAGATCAAAATAGAATAGTAAATTACCTAGCCACCTCAATTAGTGTTTTTAAGATCCCTATTTACCCAAATAAGAGATATGAAATCGAGATCAAACATAGACCAATTCTTGATAATAAGGAACATTAGTAGGTTTTTGAAGATGGCCAATGAATTAAGATATTTCCATAAATGACAGGTGAGTTTTCTAATACACACATTGATAGTAGGGTTGTCTCTAGATGCACAATACTTCCTTAATGTTATAGGTAGAAAAGTAATAATTGAATTGAAAAATAATTGCATTCCTAAAAGTCTAGTTCCTTTAGAGGATTTGTTTGACAATAATGATGTGGCACAAAGCCCTAAGGTCATTCCTAATGACAATGAGGTAGAAGATTATAATATTGGAACTAAGCAAAAGAAAAAAATGATTAAAATACCTATATCTTTAACTCCTAAAAACAAATATAAGTATATTGGCTTAATGAAAGAATTTGTATATCATTTTGCATGGAGCTATGGGGACTTCAAGGTGTATGACAAAAGAATTATTGAACACACAATTCCAATTAGAAAGGACGAGAAGCCATTTATGCAAAAGCTTAGAAGGATGAATCCACTACTCTTTCTCCTTATTGAAAAATAAGTGAAAAAGTTGGTAATGCAAAAATCATAGTTTCAATGAGATTTTCCAAATGGATAGCGAATTTAGTCCCAGTCAGGAAAAAGAGGGGGGAAATCAGATTATGTGTAGATTTTAGGAATTTGAATAAAAGTTTCTTTGAAAGACAACTATCCCTTTCCTAAGATGGACCACATCTTGCAGAAAGTTGTTGGAGTAGAAAGAATGTCAATGCTTGATGTTTTTTTGGGTACAACCAAATTTTGGTGCATCCGGAAAATCAGGAGAAAACAACCTTTATTACACCAAGGGGAAAATTTATGTAAGCAAATATGTCATTCATATTGATGAATGTAGGGGCTACTTTCCAGCGAGGTATGGACATAACTTTAACAGAAGAAAAATATAAGTTTGTTTTCATCTATGGATGATATTACAATGTTTTCTAAATCTAATTATGAACATCTAAAACATCTGAAGCAAGTGTTCCTCAAATGTAGGGAATTTGGAATTTCTTTGAATCCTAAAAAGTCTAATTTTGCAATGCAAGAAATTAACCTGTTGGGACAAGTAAAATCTAGAGATGGCACTAAAATAGACCCCAGTAGAGTGGCATCAAGCCAAAAAATTGAAACTCCAAGAAGTAGATAGGAAGTTCAATCCTCTCTTGGCAAGGTTAAATTTTTTAGAAGGTTCATCCTGAACTTCGTATAGATCGTGAATATTATCACCAACATGCCGAGAAAAGAAAATGAAATAAAGTGGAAAACTGAATCTAAGAGGTCATTTGACAATATAAAAGAGGAACTAGCTAAATCCCGAGTGTTAGTTAGTCCCTATTTCTCAAGGGATTTTTTTATTATTCTCCTTTGCATTAGAGAGCAATATTGTTGGAGTTTTGTTGTAGAAAAATCAAGAAAACACAGAGACTCCTATTTCCTTTTTGAACAAAACATTGGGGCATGTTGAATTGAAATATAATATCATGGAAATGAAGTCATATGCTTTGATTAAAAATTTATTGGCTTTTAGAGTTTATATCTTGAATTCTCATATAATTACTTTTATTCCTAACAATGATGTGAAAGAAATTTCGACACATCCAGATCCTGAAGGTCATTGGGGGAGATGGACTGCAATGTCGTTAGAGTACTGTGTAGAAATAAAGCCAACAAAATTAATCAAGGGGAAAGGTTTGGTAAAGTTGATGTTTGAAGTGAATTGTTACAATCTACGAATAAATTTTGTTTTAGTATTTTCAAATGATGAAGATGAGGAGCTAATATTATAGGTATCTAAAGAATTGATATCTTCTCCATGGTACAATGAAATTATTTATATTCTACAGAATTTACAAGCTCCAATAGGAACAAATAAAACCCAAGCTAGATTCTTGAAACTAAAAGAAGTACATTTTTGTGCTCTAGATGGTTATTTATATTGGAAAGATCCAACAGGAGTTCTATTAAATTTCCTGCTTGAAGATGAGGCAATACAGACTATGAAAAAATTTCATCAAGGTGCCTATGGAGGACATCATTACTAAAAGGCTACTGTGAATACAAAATTGAGAGGAGGTTTCTATTGTTCAACATTTTTTTCAGATGAGCATAAAGAGGTAGTATCATGTCATAAATGTCATACTTTTTAGGGGAAAAGACAATGTTTACCATTACCATTACAACTCATTTCAGTAGAAGCACCCTTCCAACAGTGGGGTCTAGACTTTATTGGGGAAATTCATCCATCATCTTCATGATAATACAAGCGGATATTGACTACCACTTATTATTTTACTAAGTGGATTGAAGCTATACTAACCAAACGAGCTACACATTTTTGTATCATTCAATTATTAGAAAATAATATCATTTCTATATTTTGTTGTCCAAGGAGAATCATAACTGATAATTCCCAAACATTCAAATATAAGAAAATGGTTCAATTTTGTAATGATTATCATATAACTCTTGTCCATTCTATAACTCACTACCCTAAGGAAAATGAACTGGTTGAGTCCTCAAATAAAATCTTGGATAGGATTATCTAGAAATTATTAAAAGATAACAAGAAAGCATGGAATACAAAGGTGAAGATTTCACTATGGACAAACATAAATAACACTAAAAGGTCAATTAGCACTTAGCCTTTCCAATTGGTTTTTGGTAAAAAGGTAATTTTTCCTATTTCCTTAGGAATCCTAGTAATGACGTTTTTACAGGAGTAGGAAGAAGAACATAATCACATTCAAAGGATAATTAATCAATTGATTGGAGTCTAGAAAACAAGAGAAAATGCATATGACCAAGCTCAAATGTTTTAAGAAAAAATGAAGAAGTTTTTTTATAAAATAGAAAATGAGGTTGACTTTCAGATTGAAGATGTCGTTTGAAAATGGGATGCTAGAAATGAAGAAAACGATAAGCATGGAAATGTTGATCTTCTTTGGAAGGGACCATACAAAATTTTTGCATATCATGGAAAAAATGCTTTCATTTTGTAGGACTTGAAGGGGGAACTTATAGGTGGAGGTCCTGTAAATGGAAAGCTCCTTAAGCATTTCTTTCTTGGAGCACCACAAAAATCTCAATATATATATATATATATCCATTTCATTTAACTTGCAAAGTATTGATGATATTTTGAAAGATTTTAAGCTTGAAGAGAAGGACCTAAGATTTGCATAAGTGATCATCATTGATAGGAATTAAAGTAGGGTAGTTTGTATATCAATAAGCTTGTAGATGAGGCATTTATTTGACTTTGTAGACAGTTTCATTTTCAAAATGATTTAGTTTTAAAATTGCAGTAGAATTTATGTTTGGTATTTGGATTTAACTTTCCGTAGTAGTATTTTCACGATTACAGAGAATGGATGGATTTGTATTCGTATTTTCAGTCTGTTTGATTTCAGTTGAGGATTGGTCATAGATTTTACGTTTTGAAGTTTGGGGTTGAGTGGATAGGAACTTGTTCTAAGGGTATTTATTGCCTTGTAGGGAGGACAACATCCCCATTGGAGCCAAATGTTATCACATGCAATATTCCTTCGAAATAAACTCTTCTAAGTTTGGCATTTCAATCTAGGTTTCTAAACTAACATCAATTTTCCCATTTTAAAACAAGCGTTGTCTTTTAATTTGATAGTGCTCATCATTACGATATAAATTAAAATAAAACAGAGGATGTATACCATGTTTTAAGGAGCACTACCAAATTAAGTGTCTTTTAACCAGTCAATCAAGATTTCAAATCTTGCCTGTAAAAATGTGAGATTTTTTTGGCAAAAATATGGTTTTGAAGGGTCAATATGCTCCCAAGACATGATGCCATTAAGTCAACATTTTGGATTTCTCTTTGGAAAAAAATAAAAATTCTATGGTTTTTTAGTTTGAATTTTAAAGGCTTTGTATGCTCTCATACCCGCTATGGTTAATAGGTAGAGTTTTTATAATTTTTTGAAAAAAATTTATTAAGCTCAAAGCCCAATCTCCAAGTCTATTTCATAGACTAAATCCACCGAGCCATGAACCAAGTATTATAACTTTTCAAAATCCAACACCTAATGTATTGAGCACCAAGCTCAGGAGGAGCCCACAAGGGAGTTACGAAAGGCTGAAGCTATCAAGTCTTCATCACATGAAAAAAATTAAGGTGATTATGCATCAATTTCCTTACAAATGGATGGGTTTGAGTTTGTTAAAATGATCATTGGAATTGATGATCATTGGAATTATAATAGTCCTTATTAGAATAGAAAGGACTTATTTGAAGGAGACCACTTTGGTGTAAAGGTTTGAGCGTCAACGAATGTACAAGGGTTATGTAAAGTATTCAGAGAACTTCGAAAGACTAACCAACTTCTAGGATGACATGCGATTTAACACGTTGCAACTAGAAGAATGAAAATACTGTAGAATTAATTTCCAAATACGTCTCCAAATTCATCCACATGTCTGAGTAAAGAACACTCATGTAATTGCGACAACAATTGGAAATGCATAGCTGGCTATAACACAGTGTCTAATTTCAAGACATGGATATTTTAAATGCTGCTCAAATCATCCTCCGAAGGATCAATATATCAAAATGCTGCTCAAATCATCCTTCGAAGGATCAAATTTAGATTTGATGAAGAATATCAGCTCCGCATATCGAACGGAGAATTTAACAAATCATTCATGTGGAAATTAAATTAGGGAGACAGTTAGCTAAGATCCAGTTTTCAAAGGACACTTGACAACAATGATTTTCCAATTAAATATCAGATTACAAGGTACTGAATCATCAATTATTGAGTAAAAATGGTGGAAGATCAACCAAGTTGAGACATTTAGCAAATATTTTCATAGATTGGAAGATCAACCAAGTTGAGACATCTAGAAAATATTTTCATAGATTGGAAGATCAATCAAGTTGAGACATCTAGCAAATATTTTCATATTTGTTTTATTTTTAGTATATAGATTGAATTTGATTCCTAGAAATCAAAGATAGTTTCTTAACTCTATTTATCTACATAAACTGTGTTTTATATGAAACAAGGGTTTGTTTTCTAAGATAAAAAAATATTCTGTAAACTTGCAATATCTTTGAGATTAGTTGAATCTGGTTGGATCAAAATTTGTTGAGTTTATGGTCCAAAGATGCTTGTGATGATACTTTCTTGTCTGTGTCTTCTTATGGTGGATATTTTTCTTTTCTAAGTAATTTCATGTTATGTATAATATTTAGTAAATGATTGAAAGAAAAGGTTCCAAAATTCGTTATTGATGCTATAATTTCCTACAATCAAATACTTTCATGTTTTCCCTCTAAAGCTACCTTAAAATTCATCCTTTCTTGATGCTCTATTGTAGTGGATTGTTATCTCCATTCAACTTCAGCTATAATGATAATATAAGTGTCTAATAAAGTCTTATCTATCATTCCTTTGACAAGCCATAGCTAGGTAACTAAGAATTCATCATATTTCTTGTTAATATTTAAATTGTCATGACTCCATACCCATTGAATTTTTCCTTAGCCTAACCACAATTTTCAAAATCCCATTGCATATAGAAGATCTAGCCATTGATTTAAATTTATAGACTATTATCGTAGTAACACTAGGTAATATATCTACAAAGAGAGACTCTCTAGGTTGGAAGGACTAGCATCCTATCTAAAAGACTAGTTTAAGGTTACTCTAACAATTTTCCATTACAACCAAGAAAACCGATGAGAGCTAACACACTCCTCATCATAAATTTGCCCCATTTTCAGTTCATAAAAGTCCTTGGCGTTGTTGTCAAAATACCTTTCAGAAAGGTATTTTCTTCTGAAATGGTTCTCAGACTCACTCAAATACAACTCCTCCTCCCTTAAGTTTATCAAATTCTTTAAATCCTCCCACTAGATGTATTCCTTGCCTTTCTGATTGAAAGTAGCCAACCTTTCCTTCATGTTTTCAGTGTAGTTGTGTACTCTAAAGAATTTATTCATCTAGAGCAGCTAGTCTTTGGCATCTCTTTCCTTCCCATATCACCATCGAATATAAAAGGTTTTTCCTTCTTGAATCCTTATAGAATGCATTCATTTTCCCCTCCTTTTACCATGATAATGATGGTGATGGTGATTTTTATGAGTGTCTTCAAATTGTTCCTTATGGATTCTTTTCCTTTTATCTAGAGTATCTAGCAAAGTCATCCCCTTTAATGTATATTCACTTGGAAACCTCTATCTTTTTAAGGATCTTCTCTCATATGTTCCATTTTTTCTTTCTTCTTTCTCTAAGGGGATCTACCTATCCCTACGGCTAGCCCCCAACTCATGTTTCGTTTTCCTTTGTAAGTCTAAAAGGCTTTGCAATATTACTTCATTCACTTATGCTTTCCTCTCTTGTGCTCTTAAAAGCCTTTCATTGTCAACCTTACAACTCCTTATTTCATCCCTTAAGCTTCTTAGTGTATCCATCCAATTAAGAGAGACTACCTCTCCTCTCTATTCAACTGATATTTCCTCTTGATGTCCATGTTGTGGCCTTTCAGTGCTATATTGCACCATTCTAGTCCTCATTTAGCTCTAAGTGTCTTCTTATGTGTTTTCACATACACACATAACTGTTAGATTAAACAAACACAGATGCATAACATAAATCATCAGCTTGGTTTGTTTTTGGGAGTTTTATAGTGTAAGGCTAGCAGAAACATTACACCTGAAGTTAATACCTTAATAACAATTAAATCATCTCAATCATTAGTACCATGCTACATGCATATATCACAATGAAAATACATTAAACATCACATATGATCAATCCACATAGAAATAAGATTTTGATACATATCACCTTGCTCTAAAACCTCATATGATCTCCAAAAGTCCAGTGTTCAACATTTTCTCTAATACCACTCTGTAACATACCCCCTTACTACCAATAGCCCACATTAAAGGTAGAAGGAGGAAGTTACTATGATTACCCAACCTCCAATATTCGATTATGGAAATGGGTTCTAAATTTTTTAACAATTTTCAAATGCCAAAGTGGTCAATTCCATTGTGTTCATCCCATTGAGACCATTCGGGAAATATAAAATTTACCTCAATTTTATTCCCATATCAAGATTTATGGCTATTTAAAGTTTCAACCAATAACCTATGTCATGCCATCCTAACCTGCCACATGGTCCCATGTGGTGCTCACATTGCTCCCCGCATCATAGGAAAATCATATCAAGTGGCGTTATGGAATTTGTGTCAGCAGATGCCACTGAGGACTAAGCCACATCACCATGCATGGACCACTCCTTTCCACGACTTGCAATATGAATATATGCATTATATTATATGTGGAAACCTCCCTTTTTTGGTCATATATATATATATATAATATATATATATATATATATATAATATATATATATATATATATATAATATATATATATATATATATAAATATAAATATATATATAGATATATATATAATGCACCAGACAATGTATACCATAGTTAATTGGGTCCAGCTTGCTAAGTAACCTTGGGACTAAAATCCTAGGCATTACTCCTTGCACCTCCATTTGAAGCTCTAGGGTCCAAGACAGGAAACCCCTCCCACGTTACATGATGGAAAATAATTCATCCCAAGACATAAATCTTGGCCTTTCTCTATGGTTCCCCTCTTTTAAACATTGGGTGACATCATCACTCAAATCCTATGTGGTGACATCAATTCTAAATCCTCGACAATGGTGTCACATTGACGTTCCCTGCTCCAAAATGTTTTCCTCATGACCTTTGCACCATGTCCCCTTACTAAATCATCGGGGTGACATCAACCCAAGTTGATGTCAAACCTTCCACATAGCCTCTTTTGGGAGTTCCATGTGTCACTCATTTTTCTCCCACTTGGTCCTACCAGATGACCAAATCTGGGTGCCACATATCAAAACATTGTGTCACTACATCACCCTCTTGATCTCATCATTTGGCATGCTAGAAGGGTTCCCTACGAGGATCTCGACCTCTTGCAAATAAATATTTTATCATTATAATAAACTTGCAAATATTAGCACTTTGGCACTACCCTCCATCCGACAACTCCAGTTCATTTAAGCCCTTTTCACTCAGATCAAGGCACACATCCCGACCTTTTATTCCCACAAGAAAACTTATGGCGCATATATAAAACCACAAGGGTCATAAATATTTGGAGCCCATCCAATGACTAGTAATTCAATGAGTGACTAACTATTGTGATAGAAATGTGAGACCCCCTCCCCCTCGTGATGTCATGGGGAAGGGGGGTCTCGCAGTTATGGTTTCATATCATGGTTCCACTGCAAAATATCAATGGTGGTTATCCTCCAAGGAAAATTGATGATCACAATTGAAATGCGAGACCCCTCTCCCCCTAATGATGTCACAGTGAGGTTCTTGTAGTTACGGTTCTGCCCACAAGGTTCCACTCTGGCTCATGGTGCTTTGCATATATAACCACATATTATTTCATTTGTCTATAAATGTCATTTATTGTGGTCTCAGCGCTTAGCCATATGGTGTAATAAAGCTCGAAGCCTATTCTTCTGATACTTTACAAGTTCCTAGCCCTACATGATAATTATGTAAATATAATGAAGCTCCTCCGAGCTATCCCTCTTGAGCTTAGCCAAAGTTTGGACTACATGGTAACACACCTATTAATATATGCATACTCTCTCTCTCTCTCTCTCTCTCTCTCTCTCTCTCTCTCTTATATATTATATAATATATATATATATATAGTATATATATATATTATATATATATATATATATATATATATATATATATATATATATATATATATATATATATATATATATATATATATATATATATATCATATGCTTAATGTTATCCCTCATAAGCTTACAAGGCCCTACCCTGGCCTAAAAATACACATATTTACACTCATATAAGTAGAGATATTTCTCTGAGTTTCTAGGATCTCATCTTGGCCTATCAATTCATACATACATATGTGTGTGTGTGTGTGTTTTATAAAATGGATCTACCCCTCTCGAGCTTACAATTTAAAACCTAGGGCCTAATAGCCATCTTTTAACAAAACATAAAACATTATAGAGGTATACCCATCTCTTTGGCATTTAGGAAACTTAGACTATATTTCAAACTCAGGGAGTAGCATGATTTACATTTCCATTTCTTACAACTAATTAGACTATAATTCATAGTCAGAACAACATAGGAATTTAAACCATTCCATAACTATGAAAACAAATCCACATTTCTCATTCACATAGGAAACACCATTTGTCAAATTTAAGAAGACAATTTTAGCCAACATATTATCAAGCATGAATCACTTAGAGCATAGGAACATAAATGGACACTTATCTTTTATATTTTGAACCTAGAAACTGAGATTGGGACTTCAACTCTCCACCAAAACTTAGAATAGATTTCACTACAGTCTTTCTTACAAAAAATCACCCTCAAGCCAGATTCTAGACTTTGAGGAGTCATGCTTAATAGTGTAAAAACAATGTCAACAACTGAAGTAGGATCCCTAGAGGCTACAACACTTCCACTCACCAACTAATCAGGTAGTCAAATACGTAGGGACCCCTTTCCCTCAAATGTTCTCAATAGTTTCCCAATGTCATTTCACAAAGCTTTTAACTCAAGCAAATTCAACAAATGGGTCCTTTGTAAACATAGAGAATCATATCTCTAATCCAAGAGAACAATTTCATTATAACACTGGAAGGTTATTCAATTGGAAAACTATTGATATATTAATAGTTTCTTCAGTCCACAAGCCTATGATTGGTTTCTTAAGGAAAGCCACATTTGGTGGATTCATTATTCCTTATGAAAGCCACTGCTTAGTCACATGAGGAGAGTATTTATGCAAATATGGGAAAGTAATTCAGCTAGAAAGCTACTGATAAATCAATAGGTTCTTTAATCAATAAGCCTCCTAGTGGTTTCTCAAGGTAAGCCACAATTGGTGGATTCTTTAGTCCTTAGAAAAGCCACTACTCAATCACACGAGGGGAGTTTTTATGCAAATATGGGAAGGTTCTTAAACTGGAGAAACAATGGATAAATCAATAGGTTATTTAGTCCACAAGTTTCTCAGTGGTTTCATCGATCTTAAGACAAGCCACTCCTAGTGGGTTCATTAGTCCTTAAGCAATCTATAGGAGGAGGTGAGCTCAATATGGGAAGGTTCCTCAACTAGATAAACTACAAACACCTTTTTCAGGTAGACCTTTAGTGATTGCAAGCACCATTGTTCCCAACCCAGGGATAGACCTAGTTTTTCCTCATCCCCCAAGTACCTTAGTGTCTCTGTATCCTGCTTAGTAGGTTCCTCAATCTCCAAACTTCCTAGTGGTTTCTTTAGTACCAAGGAAAACTATTCTTGGTACATTCATCACTCCTTGGAAATCCGTTGCTTTATATCCTAAGATAACAAGCTCCTTTAGGTATCTTTAGCTAGATCCTTTCATTCTGAGTTCTCTTTGTAATTTTTTTATTTGTTCTATTCCCTTCCTTTTCGTGAGGAATTCTTCACCTTATTCCCCCATTGCTGACTCTTTCCCTTCTTGTATGGAAGAATGAATGCCTCCTTTCCTCTATGAATGAATGCCCATTTTATTTCTTATCCTATAAGGAGTTCCCTTCATGGCCTCCCACTTCACTGATGCAACTGTAATCTTGGTTGCATGTGGGTGTGCACTTAATCTTTCCCACACTCGTCTATGCAGGTGGTTTGTTTTTTTATTACAATTTCTTGGCCAGTGTTACACTACCACTTGGCCTCTTGTCTCCCCATGACCTATCCTCATTTCTTCCTTTGTTACAATATATGGCTAACTCCCTTATGCGTGCTTGGCCATCACTAACCTCTTGCATAACACTACCATCCTTTTATTAAATCTGTCCTTTCTTTCTTGTGTATTTTTCCAAGGAGAGCATGGTCTCTTCCCTTCTTTTTCAGCTGAA
The DNA here is from genome assembly GCA_000404065.3 of Pinus taeda. Lineage (NCBI taxonomy): Eukaryota > Viridiplantae > Streptophyta > Pinopsida > Pinales > Pinaceae > Pinus > Pinus taeda. The sequence continues at coordinate 183,791 of APFE030922958.1, read as the reverse complement.
TTAAATGGCATAACCATTCCATTTAATTGCACACTTTCCAGCCTTCCATGTATTTCATTAAACAAGCCAAACCTCCTTCTATTCCTAAGCAAACCCTCTCCCACAAGCTCTGGAATCCATGTCCCCATTTCTTAGCCATTTTAATTTTAATAAAAATAGCTACAATGTTTATAATATGGGAATTTGAACAAAGGTTGTCACACCCATGAGATATTTCCTACATTTCCTGGTGAGTTAGGGGATAAAGTGTTCTAAATCAAGGTCGAATTCATTAATATGACATTGGGTTATAATCTCTTACTTAGGTGAAGTTGATTCTATGCTATGAAAGTTGTCATTTCCTTATTCTTTAAGGTCTTAAAGTCTTCCTCACCATTAGAACAAGCTTCCTATTTTTTAATCATTTTATGCTCATTAAAACAATGAAATTTCCAAGTTCATTTCCAATATTTCCTTGTCATTATCCAAGATGAAAGGTACTGAGTATAATATTACCCTATACTCATGCTCATTGAGCTATGAAAGGGATAATGAGTACACCTTTAACTCTTTTTTGGACGCGTTAAAACTTATTGAAAATGGCACTATCAAGACTTCTTGTATTCTCTTTCATGCTCATAAAACCATGAAGGATTTAAAACATGCAAAAAAGGGGGAACATTTTTCATTTATGTTACATTATTGGAATTGTCAGTTTCCCTTAAACATGACAGATGTTTGTGTTATTGTGTTATATTTGGATCTTAGCCTAGCTTAGGAGCCAAACGTGATTGGTTACCCTTCTTATCATTATGGGTTTTGATGATTCCTCTTGTGTCACCATTGTCTTATGAATGTTTTTATTTAGCCTAAGTTTCCAAGTCAATCTTATGTCATGGTAAAATATGTTCAAGGGAAGTCTTAGTTAGAATTAGACATCTATAATCATATTGACCATTTGAGTTGTTCGTCTTTGTGTTAGTGATATACGACAACTTCACCCACTACTATAAACATCATCTTGAAGTTTATGAGTGATATATCAAGGCCCTCCTTTGATATATCTATTCCCATCGATGCTAGCACATTATCTAGGGAGTAGATCTAAAATCTAGATAGTACCTTAGAACTTATAGTCATTAGTGGTAGGACTCTTCATTATTGATAGAGGGTTCACCTCATTGAAACATATTTGAATAATTCTATGGGTATGGAACATCAACACATATATTCATAGTTATTTGACCTTACTAGGTACCTTGAGAATTAATCTAATCAATAGTGGTTTACCTCACATCTATTAATAAGATTCATCAATGTTGTTAGCCAAACAATCCCTTACACGCTCAACATTAGATCATCTATTTTCATGATGTAGGAACATACCATAAAAATGAGATGAATAACTTGGGTGTTGAGGCTAGCTCACTCATGCATGTTACCTCGACAAATTTACAATGGATATTCATTTTATTATGTACTTTGAGGACTAAATCTAGGCACTCTCATTGGTGTCGTCTGTTAGTGTCGGTATCTTCATCCCTCCATCAGAGATCAAATCCTCTTGTTGCATTTCATATTAGGTGTCCCGCCCAATCATTTACATTCCATTAGGCACATGGATCATCTGATGCAAGTGGCTTTCCTAAAGTTTCCCTCATGTCATTTACCTGTTAGTTCTCGTTTGCTCATCAAAAAGCATATACAGTCCTCTTTTTGTATTAAAGGTTGAAAAAGTCTTTTTAGGGTTTCATTGTCAATTAGGTCTAGGGTTTCATTAGGGTTTCGTCAAAAAAATGTGTCAAAGTGTCTAATAAGCAACCAACAGGCCATGAGGACGTTTCAACATCAATAAATTTCATCACCAAGTGTTCGAAAATGTGTTTTTCCTCAAAACCCTGTTTTGAGGAAAAACCAGAGTATTTAGCTTTTATTGTATAAAAATCATGAAATTTTGTTCTCTTCATTGTATATCACTCCATCTACACCCTAGTTTCTTTCCTTAGCCTAAAAATCTCCAACACCTGCAAAACAAGCAAAGCTCAGGTCATTTGGTTCATTGCAAAACTAAAAAGAAGTGAAAAGTCCAAAAAATAGAGTTTAAAAATAAAGTCAAATCCAAAACATTATGAAAGTGGATTTCATGTGTTGAAAATGCAACAAGATGATGGAGCTTAGTGAAAAGAAGTCGCCTTCACTAAGTGGGCCCGCAGGCTATTTTTGGCGCAAACTCTATTTTTAGACATATGGATCATGGTCTATGAGTTACGGGATGCTATTTATGGATGATTGGTCATGTTGGTAAAAATAGATGGACCTCTATTTTTAGACATATGGGCGGAGTCTATTTTTAGACTGCCAGTCAAAAAAAATAGAACAGTCATATATTATTAGCTCTTAATAATATTTGGACTATAAACATTATCTTATCCTCTTGCAGCACTTCAGTTCGAGCTACGGATGTGGCACATGCAACTTCCAAAAGGAAATATGCATTTCCTATGGGTTAGCTGAGCTATTGCATGATGGACTTCAGTTAGAACTCAAGTGATTGAGTTTTGTGGAGTTGATTGAGGAGTTGATGGAGTTCTGTTCAATTTGACTTAGTTGAACTAGTTGTATTTAGTCTAACTAACAAATACACTAGTGATGAGTGGCGTGAATTAATTATTAATTAATTCACTAATTATTAACTCATAAATCAACTAAAGAATACATCAGTTAACTCAGTGCATGGACAGTTCAGTGGAGACAAGTGTTAGAGGTGGGTGAAAGGGTGAGACTACTATCAGTGGTGACTATAGCTGTGCATGAGATTTGCACAATCATTGATTGAGATTTCCAATGAGGATTGTGCAGTACAAGCCAAGGGAATTTGAACTTGGATCTAATCTATTCTTAACTTGGATTGCGAAGTAGAGGCAGGCAAACAGTGGAGGAGATTTGAACCCATGACTTGTTTAGATATGAGCTAGTTGGTGTGTAGCATGTGGAGATAGTACTGAGTACTTGTGAGGAGTATTGTACTATGTATTGTTACATGTTCTCTATCATTATAATATATAGATAGTTGGGGGTTTTCAACTGTATGCTTTCCCCATTACATACTATGTTGATATGTGCGATTGATGTTTCAATGTGCGCATGCGATTGTTTTTTTTAATTCAGCAAATTGATGATCAATGGTAGAGGAGGTTATGTATTATGCATGCATTCCGCAAATAGTGTATAATCAGGATAATCTCTGTGAATAAGTGTTATATTATTCAAATTTATACATTTTGCATCTGCTTTACTCCAAGCTTTGAATATCTCCAACATTATCTTCTCTTCTACGCCTAATATTTTATTCCTCTCTTCTACTTCTAGGATCTTGCTTATGTGGGTAAGTACATCTTTAACCCTTCAATTATCCTTCGAATGGTTTGGCATATTTCACTTGGATGCAATGTTTTCCCCTAGGGAGAGGGGTTGCTTGTTGACTTCCATGGACTGGGAGATCTCCTTAGAGGAGCAGGGAATCTCCTCCCCTGTCTTCTCCTGATCAGGATCCAGGTTTGCTAGGGCAGAAAAAGGGTTGCTTGGGCTAGGAACCATCAAGGGTTTCAGGACCATGGTGGGCAAAGTCATCCAAGCCTGCTAAGTCTCAACAGACGTTGGGTGCGGTTTCACTAAATCTTGGGGGATATGGTTCGGGAAAGGACAATGTCCTCTGACTTATTGAAACTCTTCTGCATCTCGATGTTGAGTAGAAAATCTGGCTTCGTCCATCTTAGTCAGGGGGGAATCTTTGAATAAATGGCTATATTCATGGTACCTCCGACACTTGAATGGAACATGTCCATAATCAAGAGGCTAGATCCAGGTAGTATCATGGTAGATTAATTCTATTGATTCTGGAAGAGGTTGTCATATATTCATATGCACACATATCTGGGCAAAGGCTGCATGGCGTTGCCTTTTAGTAACCTCAGAGATTTTGAGGAATTGCCCAATGGAATTGATGATTCCTTCAAGGATGTCCTACTCCCATAAGTCATTTGGTAGGGAGTAAAGGCGCACCCATATTGGAGCTACTCTAAATTCTTCCTTATCAAGGTTATAGCATTCCTCCTAGTACCTGATGAAAAACCCTGCACTACCCATAAAATATGGCCCATTTTCGAAGAAGTGTTGTCTATCTTCCAGATTTGTGAAGATGATTGTAAAGAACCCTTTTTCTCAGAGTTGGAGCTCAATTTTCCCTCATTGTTCCCATTTGTGCTGGATCCACATTAAGATGTTTTACTCCTTGGGCCAAATGCTTAGAGATTTGTAGATCATAGCATGATCTTTCATATACTGGAAGCTTTGCTCCAGATGGTTGTTGTGGATTACAAACTTAGGGTTGGTTGTTGCTCATGGCCAACATCGATTTTTCCCTTCGATCACTTGCCACTGTGCTCCCATGCCAGGTGTTTCTTCATCATTTTATGAAGCAGTAGCCTTTGTTGGGTTCGTCTATCCTTGCACAAACAGGGTATGATTCACGCGCCCCTGAAGGACTACGACCCCTCAGCCCTAGGTGGGGGGCGGGGGGGGGCAGTCATGATCATGCCTCTTAGCTACCAATATGATCTGGTTGAACTGGTGGCCAGCAACTATTTCAGAGAGAAAATTTGATTCGTCAGGGGATGTGATCCATCAGGAGGCCGTGCAGTGAGTTGTATGCAAAAGCCTTAGCAGTCATAAGAATATTGCGTAGTTTATTTAGGGGTGGATCTTAATTCACATATAAATTCAAAATTTATGTACAAAATTTTTATATTCCTTTGTAAAAACATGTTTCAAACTATAAAAAAAATCTTTGTGCTAATTAATGTTGTCTATTGTAAGAGGAGGTGATCAAGAAGAAATATGGAGAAATTGTACCAAAACAACCTCTCATTTTGAAGGAAACAAATCACAATCTATTTATTTATTTACGAGGCATTCAAGTTGGAATAATCAGACAAGGTATTTAAATTCAACATAGGCCTCATGATTTGTAAGGCTCACTCAAGCTCTAAGTTCTTTGTATATTGGTTTATCCATTTCTTCAAGCAACTCTTAATTCACATAACTTGTCAAAATTTGCAAATAAAAGACAAGAAACACATTTTCTTGGGGCTTACAAATTTATTTTATGAACATGCAAAAGAAGTTCCATAGCTTCAAACACATGCAAGCCATCAATATTTTCTATCTACCCAATAAAACTTAATTCATCAAATATTGTTTTGTTTAACTTCATTTAATCATTTTGTACTTCAAATTATGATGTAAGCTATATTTTCTATTGGGATGAGGAAAAGGTATGATTTCTTGTCACTTAATGCTTCATTTATCGATCATCCTTATAATATTATCTCTGTCTATAGAATAAAATGAGGAAAATATTAGTCAAAGTTGGAAGAAACTAGTTGGTGATAGAATAGAAGAATTAAGTATGAAAAACTGATTCTTTGCTATTTTTGTATGCAGAGATACGATTGGGCAAAAGCTATTCAGTTGGCAGGATAGCACAAGGCCACAAAGGGAAAAGCCATGGCGTTTGGGGCAAACAAGGAAGCGGAAGATTAGCTCGAGTACTCCTATTTTATCATATGATCAGATTTCATATGGCGAAATCCTTAGGATCTCCTGATCCTAACGATTCATTGCTATCCAAGTTTCCCTTTCATGTTATCTAACGTTGAAAGGCAACTAGATGAGGGGGATACTATTGATATGTAATTATTATTTTGAGATTACAAATGTTGTTAATTCAATGATTCTTTCAGATGTTACTTTGAAGTTAATGAAAGGAGTTTGTGCATAATACATCTCTGTATTCTAAGATTTTACTAAGCAGAGGCTTCTGGTGACTCTGGGATCAGTCACAAGAAGTTCCACTACTCCTTTGTGTTATAGTTTACATTCAGTCCTTATATTTGATTTAATGTTTAATTCTCTTGCTTATCTTGAATATTGATGTTAACCTATGATGTTGTTCACTTAGCTTTATAGTGAAATTGTGAGATAAAATTAAGCATTCTAATTAGAATAAGTGCATGTATGGTCTATTGATGTTCGATCGAATGAATTTTATCGTAGATCTTAAGGAACAACACTGAGTAACTTCTATGGATTGCAATATAGAACGTTTATCATTTAGGAATATTTTATAGTTATTGTTGTTCACTTACAAATCGTTGTTCAATTGCCAATTGTTATTGTTATTTAGCAATACAAATTGATTTGAGTTGAGTGGTGTGCTCGGTAACCATAGTTTCTTTAATTGATTAAGTGTGATTAGTCTCAAGCTTATTTGAGTAATTCTCATTTTCATTCAAGTTCCAATTTGTTTCAGAACAAGTTGTATGGAATTACATAGGGTGTTGCGAACATTCCTTTCATAAATAGTTTCTTTGCATAGTTGTGTGAACTAGATTGAAGAATTGGACTTTAATAATTGCAACAATTCATCATTAGATAACCTCTAACTTCATTGCACATACTGTGTTGGCACTCTTGAAATAGAAAGACTTACCTCAGGTTGACAACTAATGTAGGGATAAATATTTCCTGTAAAAAGACATCTTAGTGAGCCACCATTTTGGCATCGTTGCTGGGGAGAGTGTTTAAAGTGATTAATCCTATTCCCTTGATGTAAGAAAACTGGGTTTTAAAAATAGAAGGTAAAAACCTACATACCTAGCAAGTAAAGTGCTTTCTTACTTGCCCGCTTTACAACAAAATTTTAGAGGTTAAATAGGAATTTGTTTTATGAATGACTAGGAATAAAAAGCTAGAGAAAGAACAGAATCCTCTACCAAAATCCACAAAACCCAAAGGATCGGTGAACCTCGGAGAACAACCTTTGTAGATGAAATCATAAGAAGAGCAGAGTCTCAAGCATCAGTAGGATTCTAGGCTATATCTTGAAAAAGTTCTACTGCTATCCCTTAAGCAGCAGGCCCACCATTTGCAGCTCATACTAAGATTCAAAGCCAAGTAGGATCGGAACAGAGTTGTCAAGCTACAATAAGCCTACCCTCTGATCCTCTACAGGAGGGGAAATCTTGTAATTTACGAGAAGGAAAAGGAGAAACTAGTGGGGCTGCTAAAACATAACCACAACTATTGGAACAAGGATCTCTTGAGATTCCAGACTTAGGTAAAGCTATAAAACTTGCTCGGGTTTCTAACTCTCTGTTTATTATGGAAGCACCCCTTGAAATTCCTGAAGACTATTGGCATATCTTTGATCAAATGGAAGAACATCCACCCCAAGGTCAAACTTTGACATTACAATACCCCATAGTTGACCAGGTGGCCAATGCCAATATGAAGGCCATTCCTCTGTAGAACATCCCAACCTTTCATGGGATAATCACAGAGGATCCTGATGCTTGCCTATTTGAGTTTGATGTCCTCTGTAGAGGGTACGACTATACCATCGACCCCCAAAAAATGAAATTATTCCCTTCCACTTTGAAAGGGGCAGCTTGAAGATGGTTTATGGGTCTAGGTGGGTGAACCATCAATTCTTGGGACGAAATGAAAACCTCCTTCCTTAAAAGGTATCAAGAATTTTGTAAAACTAGGGAACTGAAAGATGAGATTTTCAAGATGACTGCAAAAGATAACGATACATTAGAAGAATATGTAGAATGATTTAATTATAATTTGCAGAGATCTCCACACACTACGCTACTGAAAGAAGTCCTAAGAGCTATATTGATTAAAGGAATGAAAGAAGAATGGATAGAAACTCTAAATTTAATGGGAAAAGGAGATATTTCTCAAGAAGAGTATGGTGAAATCATTCGTTTGTGTATCAAGTGTTCATGAGGGAGCACACATACAAGAGCAGCTAGCCAAGATCCAATGAGCAAAGGAAACAAACCAAATAGTGGCGGTATAATGCAGATGGAGATTGGAAACCTCCTGGAAGATTTTAAGACGGATATCCTGGGCCCTCTTACAACACAATTGGATGTTCTACAAGCCAAACAAAAACAAGCTTTAGTAGAACAAAATTTGGCCATCTTCTGCCCACGTTGTCGAAAGAAGCACAATCAATGGGAATGCCTGTTAGACATGGTTCAGACGTGTGCCATTTGTACTAAGGATCACGATACTGAACAGTGTCCATCATTACCCAGGCTGCAAGCAGTATTCAAAGAAGCAGATGAGGAAACAGAATCGATATATTTGATGAACCAACGTCGACAATGGCAAGCCAAACCTACAAGTATGTCACAAGACGCATCCCAATTTTTTCCTTCATCGCAGTTTAATCAACAACAGAACCTTGGGGAAGCCTAGCAAGGCCAATCATCCTACCCAAACTAGCAAAGTCCACTGTTCCCTATGACACCCTAGCCAGCACAATATTTTCTAGGGAATGGCTGGTCAAATTCGCCTTTTACTCTTGTCTGGCAAGGCAATCCCTATCAATCTAGTGGCCTGCCTCCACCTCGCAAAACTCGAATTGGTCTACAAACTGGCAGTGACCTCTAGGGATATCCAATGTACATACGGGAATAGGCCCCCAACCTCAAACCACATTGACAGTTCCTTATACATTACAACAGAATTCTCAACCTCTTATGCGGCCACAGTTACCAGCTCAGCCAAAACCGAATCCTAATAATAGGCCATTCCAGTTGGTACAAGTTATTGAAAATGCAGAATATGAGATTGAGCAGAAAGAACGTAATGAACTCAGATTAAGGTCAAGGCGGGTCATAAATGCTGAGGAAAACAAGGACTAACCTTCAATTGAAACTGTAACTCTACCTATACATATTCCAGCATCTGTACATATTCCACCACTTATAAATAATATTGAATCAAAGCACGAGGAAGAAACAAATCAACATGATGACCCTAAAAAACTTATGGTCACTTCTCCTCCATTCCCTGAAAGGCTAGTGATACCTAGACTGATCACTTATCCCAATTTTGATCTTGTACGGGAACTGAAAATTTTGTGTATTAATATTCCTCTCCTCCAAGCTATTCAAGACATTCCCATCTATGCCAAGACTATCAAAGAATTATGTGTAAAAAGGCCTGTGATGAAGGTAAAACCTCATCCACTATTCATATCATAGGAACCTTATCCAATTTTCTCTTGGGAGGGGAAACTCCCATAAAATATGAAGACCCTGGAAATCCCATAGTAATAGTTCAGATATGTGGCCGCTCTTTTCCAAACACCCTAGTTGATATAGGAGTTGCCATTAACATACTAACAACAGAAACTTGTCAAGCACTAGGTATCACAGCCTTAGAACCAACTACCACTTTATTAGAACTTTCCAATTAGTTAGTGGTGAGACCAGAAGGGACTTACAAGATATTATAGTTTTTGTTGACTCATGGGAATATCCAGTAGATTTCCTGGTTATAAACCCAAGGAGTAGGCTGGATGGACATCCTTTGATTCTGGGATGACCTTGGCTGGAAATAGTTGATGCATATATTGGCTACCGAGAAGGAAGCATGACAATCACAAAGGGAGACGCTATAAAAAATCGGGTGTTATACCCTCCTTCCAGGCCAAGTTTTCCCATTGTAAAAATATGTAACCAACCACCAATGTACCTGGAAGAGAACATCCGTTCACCACTCATAGTAGCGGAAGTGCTAGAATTTAAAGATCAAATTGAAGATGATTTTATCAATAGTTTTATAAATCAGCAAACTAATGTAGAGTGTCAGATGCTAAAAGCAGTTCTTGATAACGAAGCCATGGAAGATCCCCTGAAGGACACAGACGACTAGCACATTTAGACAAATGTTGTTCAGAATAGTAAAACAGTTGAGACTGAAGTAGGAAAAGTTCAAAATATCAATGCTAATCTGGAAAGTGAACGACAGAAAAATCTTATCCAAGTATTGTAGAAAAATAAAGGGGCTTTTGCTTGGGATTATCCTGATATGAAAAGGATAGATCCGCAGTTATGTACACACAACATTTATACAAAGAAAGATGCATGACCCATCTAGTAGCCTCAACGGAGGTTGAATCCTCACCTCAAGGATATCTTGAAAGAGGAATTACATAAGCTACTAGATGTAAACTTTATTTATCCCATCTTAGACAGGAAATGGGTCTACCCTTTCGTGGTAGTCCCTAAGAAAAATAGGAAATGGCGTATTTGTGTGGACTATAGAGAGCTAAATAAGGCAATGCAGAAAGAGCATTTTCCCCTCCCATTCATTGATCAGGTCCTCGATATGTTGGCAGGAAAGCATTTCTTCTCCTTTCTAGATGGCTTCAATGGGTACAATCAAATCCAGATTGCCCCTAAAGACTAGGACAAAATTACCTTCACCTATCCCTGGGCCACATTCCCATACAAAGTATTACCATTTGTCTTGTGCAACACCTCGACCATGTTTTAGAGAGCTATACTAAGCATATTTTTTGATCTAATAAATGAAGGACTAGAGGTATATATGGATGATTTTACTCCATATGGGGATGATTTTGATCAAGCATTACGAATGGTAGAATTTTTTTTAGAACGATGCATCGCTACCAAGTTATGTTTAAGTAATGTCAAGTGTCACATGATGATGATTGAGGGTGTGATCCTGGGGCATTACATCTCTACAGTAGGAATATGGGTAGACCCAGCAAAAATATAGGTAATTCTCTTACTGCCTACCCCTTGCACCCAAACAAAGGTAAGTAGTTTCCTAGGATATGCAAGTTATTATCGCAGATTTATTAAGATTTTTTCACAGATTACGGCACCCTTATACACTCTAACTGGAAATATTGATTTCATTTGGTCTGACAAATGTGACATAGCTTTTGCAGGATTAAAGAAACTTGTCTCAACATGACCAATATTACGTGGACCAAAATGGGAGTTTCCTTTTCATATTTCCATAGACACATCAGATGTAGCCATAAGTGCTATCCTTGGTGAGGAGGAGGACAAGAAACCTTATGCTATATATTACATAATCAAAAATATCACCCCTACAGAACTCAATTACATAGTGACAGAAAAAGAATTTCTAGTAGTTATTTATGCAATAAATAAATATAAGCACTATAAAACTGGCTACCAAGTATTTGTGTACACTGATCACTCTACCATTAGATATGTAGCTAATAAACCTATCACAAATGGTCGAGTCACACGATGGTTATTACTTGTGCAGGAGTTCGACATTACCATTAAGGATCATCCACGAAAGGAGAATCTAGTTTCTGATTTTCTATATCAAATTCCGAAGGTTAATGATCCATTGGCGGTAGATGGCCAATTCCCGGATGAGCACATGTTTGTTGTGGCGGTTAAGACACCATGATACGCAGATATGGAAAATTATATGGCAGTAGGAAATCTACCTAAACATTTAACAACAAGGGAAAGAAAATTGATTGTTCAGCATAGCGCCCGGTTCTCTTGGATAAGTGGATATCTTTTTCATACAGGGGCTGAAATGTGTATACGCAGATGTATCTATGAAGATGAGATCCATGAAATCTTGAAGGCTTTCCATGATGAGCCTTGTGGGGGACATTTCGTAGACCGAAGGGAAGGACATAAGGTATTACAAATGGGCTATTACTGGCCCACTATTTTTAATGATGCGAAAAAATATGCCCAGGCCTGCGACAGTTGCCAAAGGATGGGTCAGCCTGGTCAATCTGATGAAATGCTTCTACGGCCACAATTCGTCATAGAACCCTTTGAGCATTGGGCATTAGACTTTGTAGGCTTGTTTCACCCGCCTTTAAATCAGAAGGCTTACATACTAGTAGCCATGGATTATGTGACAAAAAGGGTGGAAACAATAGATTTACCAAGAACCACATAGGAAGCAATGATTAACTTCCTTTTTGGGCTATTTGTGCAGTATGGATTACCACAAGAAGTGGTCACAGATTGGGGAAAAAATTTCACAGGTAACAAGATTACTACCACCCTCAGAAACCATCATATCATGCACAGGATCACTTCTTCATATCACCCACAGGCGAACAGGCAGGTAGAAAGCACCAACAAGGTTATAGAAGAAATTATGACTAAAACAGTCTCAACGCACTTACAAGATTGGACTACTAGACTGCTAGAGGCCTAGTGGGCCTATCGTACGACTTGGAGGAATACTACTGGATACTCTCCTTACCAGCTTGTGTTCAGTAAAGAACCAATTTTTCCAATCGAATTCAAAATAAAGACTCTAAGGACAGCCCATGAAGTAGGCCTGGACTTAACAAAAGCTCAAACCAAGCATCTTCAGCAAATTAACGAACTAGATGAAGATCTACTTCTTGATCTACAAATAACTGCAATCATACAACAACAAAGGGAAAAATGGCATGAGAACCTTATCAAGAAGAAAACATTTCAAAAAGGGGATTGGGCACTTCTGTACGATTCCAGGTTCCAAGACATCCCAGGCAAGTTGCAAACAAGATGGCTTGGCCCTTATGAGGTTCAAGAAGTGCATAACAATGGTACTCTTACCTTAACTACCATAGATGTATCCATCCATTCCTTTAAGGTAAATGGGCATCGAGTGCACCTCTATCATCAACTGCTTACCAAAGAATCTTTTTGCAAGCAAGTATGCAAGGACCCCTCCATGCAAATTTTAGCTGCAGGGAATGATAACCTAATAGATTTTTCTTTAAAAAATTGAAATTGCTTGAAAAATTGTAAATAATGTACATACCTTTGTAGGAATTACTCTTTTCTTTTTGTTTTTGTTGTTCAAACAATCAAACGTTTCCATTCAATTGATTGAACAACACATTTTTTTGCTGTTCAAACAAGCGAACATTTCTGTTCAATTAATTGAACAAAACACTTTTTATTTTCATTGTTCAAACAATGGGACGTTTGTCGTTCAATTGATTGAACAACACATTTTTTTATGCTATTGAAACAAGTGAACATTTTCATTCAATTGATTGAACAACACATTTTTGTTTTTGATTTTTGTCGTTCAAACAACGGGACATTTGTCGTTCAATTGATTGAACAACACATTTTTTTGTTGTTTAAACACTTAGATGTTTGCTGTTCAATTGATTGAACAACACATTTTTTGTTTTCTTCCGATTTTCATTGTTCAAACAATTGAACGTTTGACGTTCAATGGATTGAACTTCACATTTTTTTTGTTGCTCAAACAAGCAAACATTTCCATTCAATTGATTGAACAACACAATTTTGTTTTTGATTTTTGTTTTTCAAACAATTGAACGTTTGTCATTCAATTGATTGAACAACACATTTTTTATATTGTTCAAACAAGTGAACATTGTCGTTCAATTAATTGAACAACACATTTTTGTTTTTGATTTTCGTTGTTCAAACAATCTGACGTTTGTCGTTCAATTGATTGAACACATTTTTTATGATGTTCAAACAAGCGAACGTTGTCGTTCAATTGATTGAACAACACATTTTTGTTTTTGATTTTTGTTGATCCAAACAATGGGACATTTGTCATTCAATTGATTGAACAACACATTTTTTGTTGATTATCATTGTTCAAACAAGTGGACGGTGTCGTTCTGTTGATTGAACAACACATATTTTTTGTCATTCAAGCTAGCAAACGCTTGCTATGCAATTCATTGAACAATGTTTTTTTTTTTTTCAAACAAATGGATGACTATCGTTCAATTGATTGAACAACACTATTTTTTTTTTGTATTCTCACAACTGTCATTCAATGGATTGAACGACATATTTTCCATTTATTAGTTTTAATTGTTCAAGTTATTAAACAATTGTCATTCACTTGATTGAATAGCAGTAGTTCTTTTTATTTATTTTTGTTGTTCACACTATTGAACGACTGTTGTTTTTGAACAACGCATTATTCCTTATTCATTTTTATTTTCTTTGATTTTTTTATTTTGCAGAGTGAACTGCACCTTGTTGCAAGCTAAATGTTGAATTTTTCTCATTCCTTTTCCCTCAAATCATTATACGATGATCCTCTTCTTTTTTCCAAATAAGTGCCATGTGCATTCGTGCATTTTCTATAGATATATAGTAATAACAATGTCATTATAACCTCTAAAATCCTTTTGTTGGTTATCTTTATTCATCAAGATAATATGGCATATCTTTATAATGGTTGTCTGAATATCTTTTCTTTTGGAACACATTAGGAAATGATTCATTACCTTTAATCCATGTTGGCTTATGTTTATACTTCCAAATGGATAAAACTCCTCGATATAATGTTAAGGGATAAGAGTATAATACTCCCATCGGTATCTTCTTACTTCTTACACCATCCCTAACTCTTAAGGAGCAAATGTGCCTCCCTTTTTACAAGAAAAATTGTAAAAATAGAAATAAATAGCAAAATGCTTATAACATTGTCAAAAGAGGATAGGGGGCCTCTTCATGAGCCATCCTACCACGATCATAAGGAGGTATTAGGTGACATTCCAATTTGGCTACCACACCAAGGTAATGATCTTCCTGATAAATAAATTGTCAGAAGAACATGGGGTCTCATCACGAGCCAGCCTGATCATCTTTGTTTCACCCTGGTGAGTGGCACTATAGTTATCTAGTCACCAAGCCAGCATAGTGGCCTCTTTGTGATAATAATCAAAAAGTAAAAAGGACTCTGGCTCATTTGGGAGGGTTAAAAAGCAACCCTGCCGAGGATATGAATGCTTGCTGGCAACAGTGGCTCTACTGTGGTATTGAAGTATTATCTTATATTGCCATATGACATCTACCTCTTATCACTGATGACCCTATGTTTAAACAAAAATTTCATTTGGTAGCACTTTTACAAGCTTCATAGCATGGTGATTTTTATAATCCTCCATGTCTCCGTGTATTAAATGACAGTCATTAAATATAAACCATCGATTAGGCTAATATGATTAATTTCTCTTACGGTAACATATTTGACATAATGACTTGATATTACTGTCCTTATTTTTGGCCAATTCACATCTTCCAATGCATGCTGCTTACATGCTTTATTGATTTATGTGATGTGCTTTTTTGGTTGCTGAAATTTATATCACATTAGTTATTTGCTTGTTTTTTGCGTTCCGGAAGGACATGGATGCCCTTCTCTCATTAGAGAGGGGGATGGCCTGCATATGGATGGAACGTATTCCCGTTATGAATAAATGAATGATAATCATTCAGATTACATCCGGAGTAAGTTTGCATGATGTGCAGGGATATGTGATAATTGGCAGGAAATTTCGATTGGTCGAAGAATGAAAACCATTATGGCGGGCATGCGAACATATGATCTTGCGTTAAGTGTGGTTGACAGGATGGACGACTTAACTAAAAACAATAATTATTATGCAAGTAGATTCATTTCCTTTATAATCGTTGTGATATACATTGTTGCTTTGTTGCCTTTCAAAGGTAAAACACAGTTGTCTTCACAAGAACCAAACCCAATTGCAGCAACTATGGGTGGAAGATCAATTCAGAGTGAGCCCCCAGTGCTGATGGTGTCAGATCATGCCCATGAAATCCTTTAACGCGCTAGCTAGTTACAACACTTGAACAAATTGCAGGTATTCCATGAAGAGCTAACGTTGGAGTTTTTGCAAAATCTGCAGAACGATAACACAATGGTTAAAGGCATAAGCATGATAGTTTTAGAAGAAGTCCTGGCTGAAGTCACTCAACTTTTGACGGAAGGGGAAAAATGGGAAAACAAATGCATCTTTCTATACAGTGAAATTGAAGCCTTTCAGGACCCAGGCGATCTGCTGGTACGAACGGGTAAAGGAATTCATCCTTCAGCGTTGCAAAAACCATGGCAAGAGCTGGCGATCATCATCCAGAGATACATCACTTGCGACGGCCGGCATGACGTGGTAAAGCCTCGACAACTAAAACTCCTAGCCATTTCAAAGCAAAGAATTTTAGTTAATTTACCATTTTATTTAAATTCCCTGTTACATGATGTTTCCTAAAAGGTAAGGACAGCCAAGGACCCACATAGTGTAGTCAGCGATCATGGGTTAATTAAGTTAATCATCACAAATAGATTGGCACAACAACAACTAACATGGGATAGTATCATAAATCCTACCTTGGCTCCACCCCCAGAAAATGAGGAGACAGAGCAACAAGGGCCAAGATCCCCAGGGCCAAAAAAAATATTAAAATGTAAGAACCTGTTGAAGCCCCCGAAAATCGGGTTGACAACAAGGGGGATACCCGCCCGGTCCGGACCTTGGTTGGCAGCTCCTTATCCGTTTAGTATAGTGGGTCTGACTGGGGATATGGGACCAGTTTCCCAATTCAGTGTGTCTGTGTGAGAAAGATGGGTGTTTCTGTTCTAAATGAAATACTTCTATCTAATCTAATGTTATGCTATGGTATTCTAATAAACAGAAAAACATCAAAATTTATGCTAACCCGGGGTGTGATCTTTCTTCCATGCAATCTAAAACGATTTCAAATAATAACTGGTAATAAATATCATTCAGTTATCATAAGAAAAGAATTCAATAAAAATGAGCTACTTCGTATAAGAAGTTAGACGAAACAGTTGTTAAAACTTATCGCATAAATGAGCTATTCATACACTAAACATAAACAAATAGTTATCACCGTACAAAAGTTCCAAATGATAACTCATACATCCATGCTGTAATATATAAATAACTGAAAACTGAATATCACTTTAATGCATAAGCAGAAATGGTTAAGAGATAAAAGTACCATTTATAACTAGTCCTACTCATGAGCTTCAAGCGGACAATTGATTTATCTCTCCTTGATTTAACATCTACTAAGAGTACATAAGTGCAACATCGTAGCAGATATCAAATGCAAATATCAAATATAAAAACCTATTCCATTCATTCACCAAATCCTCCTCTGAGGGTGCAAAAGTGCATGTTTTGAGGACAAGTTTTTGATAAATTTCTGGACCCTTCTCTAAATGCATGAGAAGGGTTTAAATACTACTAACTAAATAACTTATTTACAGAAATTTAGGATTCGGTTTAAATGACCATCCTATTTCTAAGCAAAACTATTCTAAAATTAAATCTACTAACTATTTCTAAATCTACTCCTTAATGTCGCATGCATTCAGTATTTTTCTGAGTAGAGTCGGCTGACTGTCTTCCGCCTTTGGTTGAGTTAAGCAAACAGAATTGACAAGAGCTGGCATTATCTTCTCAGTAAAATTGATGATATACTTGAGAACCATCCAATGAATATGTAGCATTACCATCTATGCCTGGTAAAAATCCCATTTCAACTTGGTTAACCCTTGGACTGCTTCTGCTTTTCCTTCAATCTTTTGTTTCCAGTTTGCTTCTATCGCTGATTTCTTGCAATTTTTGGGTCTCGCAGGTGACTGAGCAACTAGGGACCTTCCTTTTCGAACAATTTTCCTTAGCGATGCGCTAATCGCGCATCGGAAACTACCTCTGTTTCTTGATCCGGGCTTCCCTGATGCGGTTTTTTCCTCTTGCGCCTTTTTCTCTCATTCGGTATAAAACTCAAAATTTGTAAAAATAGTGGTTCCGTGAGCTTTTGACCCTGAGAATTAAACTGTTTGTTTCTGGTATTAGCGTCGTTCAGTACCCATTCAACCATGGCTATACATGAGAAATCTATAATAGATGCCTCAGAAGAGTTCTGCGGCTCTTTTTCTTCATTGAATGGATTAAGTGTGCCTTCCAAAATGTTCATTGGAGCGCTGCCTTCCCTGCTCATTGTTTTCTGCATAGTGCCCTGTATAACGCTTCGTCCTTCTTTCCTACAGTTTAGATTGTGGTGGAAGTAATGATAAAGGACTAATGACAGGAAAACTTTTGAATGTCGAAGATATGCAAAACATGCTACCTTACGTGAGCTATTTCTTCGAAAAACACAACACCCTACTTCATTAACAACTGGCAATAACTCATTAGTTCGCATTAAAATACATGACCAACTCTTGGCTAAAAAAATTTCTCGAATAATGAGCCAAAACCAACAGCGATGGAGGGGTCCCGCGATTTTTCTTTGCGATGTCGCAGATTAGAGTATCACAATATCGCAATGTCGCAATGTCATCGTGCTGTTTTTATTGCAAGATCGCAGTATCGCAACTTTGAGGTATCGCGGTATCGTAGTATCACAATATCGCAATATCACAGATCTTTATAATCCTTGTGCAATTCTTGTGATTTTTGCGATGTGTGATATGTGATATCGCATATCAGCGATTTTTTAAAGTTTTTTAATGTGAGTGTTTCTTCAGTATATGCGATGCGATGAAGTTTCGCATCGCATTCTCGCCTTTTGTCATTTTAACTCATTAGAAGGTGTATCCTATCATCCTTTGCGCGAGGTGATATCCTTTAAGGAGTAAATTTAATTTTCTTCATTCTGAAACTTAGGTTTTTTTATATTTTTCAAGGTATTTTCCTAAGTCCATGATGTTGTAAGTTTCATCTAAAAAAGAAAATGTAACACTAACTAATTTTTTTGAGGGTCCCCACTTATTTAATATTAGCAATAATACTTCATAAGGAGGGGGGTTGTTGGTGGCCACAACAATTGGCGATTCACTTGGAAAAACCAATTATCTCTATATTTCTATTGAACCTTTTCAGCTTCCAAAACAACAAATTTTTAGAAAATTAAACTTTATTATGGAAAGATAAATTACATTATGCTCTAACCTATCAATGACATTTTGCTTCAGCTATTTTCAACTTTGATTATTTGCTGCCTCAAGTTAGTCCTTGTGTTTACATCAGTCATTACTTGGTCTGTAAAGATAAAATAAAGTCTTCTCTGTAAACCAGTTTTTAAGATATACTCATTTGTCGTAGGTAGAGCCTCTGCTACTATCAGGCGTTCATATCCTCGATAAGGTTACCTTTTACCCAGCAATGATCCTGTATTCTACTAAAAAACCTACAACTCTCAAAGAAGAATCCATAACCACACTTATTCCTTTGATTTTCTTTTTATTCTTAAAGAACAATGTCTTGGTTTGGTGGCCAATTTATGACACAGTCATTCACTTGATTTATAACTTTGTCGAACAACTTGGCTCGTGATGAGACAACTTGCCTCTTGATTGTAACAATCTTGAGTCATTGCCCTATTATGGTATGCAGTATTTGGCAAAGTCAGCAGGTTATAATATTTGTGATTATGATAAGCCGGCTCGTGATGAGACCTCTCATTCTTCAAGATAAAGTGTACCTTTGGATTGTTCCTCTAAAAGTTCTGATTTCCTTAGCAGGGAGGAAGTCATTGTCTTCTTTAGATAGCTCTGGATGACAATGATCGAGTTTTTTGGAATTAATTGTTCCACAGAGAATCTTAATTTTGTTACTGATACCTTTCATTGCACTGATATAAAACAATTTCTTCGCTAAAGGTTTATTTTCATCAAACTTTTATGAAGTTGAAACTAGTGTCATATCTAGGCTAGAGTCTTTAAATGTATCTTTCAATAATAAAGATCAATTTTCCAAAAGATTTGCTATTTATACCAGCGAAAAATCAAAATCTGAAAGAGAGTTGGTATATTTTTCATAAATTCCTAATGTAACCATTCACAAC
The DNA here is from genome assembly GCA_000404065.3 of Pinus taeda. NCBI lineage: Eukaryota > Viridiplantae > Streptophyta > Pinopsida > Pinales > Pinaceae > Pinus > Pinus taeda. Next base: position 164,235 of record APFE030922958.1, on the reverse strand, counting down.
TGGTTTTATTCTGAAAAAGAGAAAAACTATTACTCTACAAAATAGCAGAATAATCTTCTATGGAAAATATTTCTTAAGAATTTGTCCATTGACAGGCAAAGAGTCTCTTTTACCTGCTAAATCCCTTAACACAAATTTCGATGGACCTACGCCTTCTACAATTTGAAAAGGACCAAGCCACATTCTTTGAAATTTTGTATGTTTACCCTTTTCTTCGTGTGCCTTGTCCCATTTTAAAACTAAATCTCCCACCTGGAATTCTTTTCTGGTCATTATATTTGAATCAAAAGAGGATTTTACTAGTGCCTGATGATGAGCATGCATTTTCTTAGCTTTTTTTCGCTGTTCTTCTAATTTGATTATTTCCATTTGCCTTAAGTGTAATGAGGAAGTTGGTACTTCATCAATGTATTGAACTAGAGACAAAGAAGGCATTGGTAAATGATTCGGAAGAACAACTTCTCTCCCATAAACTAAATTAAAGGGAGAAGTGCCGATGGAAGATTTTTTCATTATTCGGTCTGCCCATAAAGCGTATATTAAGGATTTATGCCAATTTTTATGATTTTGGTCTACTGTTCTTTTGATAATCATGATTAGGTTTTTGTTTGTAGACTCGGCTAATCTATTGTCCTGTGGATAATAATTGGCCGAATATTTAAGTTTGAATCCTCTTTTAAGTGCGAATTCAGTCATTGCATTTCCAAAAAAGTATGATGCATTATCGGACATTAAAGCGGAAGGTAATCCAAACCTGGTGATTATAGATTGATCTATGAACTCAATGATATTTTTAGCATTAGCCTTCTTGAGTGGAACTGCTTCTACCCACTTAGTAAAATAATCTGTTGCTATAAGGATATATATATGCTGCTTGGAAGAGTGAGGAACGATCTCACCTATTATGTCCAATACCCACTAACTGAAAGGTTGGTCGATGTTAACTGGTTGTAGTGGTAAGGATGGCTTCTTCTGTCTTCCAGCAGTAGTTTGGCAAACTTGACATTTCCTCACATAACTATGCGAGTCTTTAAATAGCGTGGGCCAGTAATATCCTGCGCGCAAGATTTTATGTGCAGTAGCGTCTCCAGTGTAGTGTCTGCCTGCTGGTCAGTCGTGGAGTTCCTGCAAGACTTTATCAGCTTCAGATTCTCAAGACATCTAAGAAGAACAGAATCGTAATTCATTCTAAAAAGAATATCATTTATTAACTAATATTGTTTGGCTTTTAATCTTAGAGCTCTTTTCTTTGTGTAATCGAGGTATGAAGGAGCATATCCATTTTTAAGATAATAAATAATATCAGCATATAATGACTGCTCATCGTTTAGGCTTAC
>APFE030922958.1:80645-162787 GCA_000404065.3 Pinus taeda | reverse complement strand
TATCCATTTTTAAGATAATAAATAATATCAGCATATAATGACTGCTCATCGTTTAGGCTTACCTCGCACACTTGTACCTCTACAGATGGGATTTCATAAATTTGCGACGCTCCAGCCAGCATTTTACAAAAGCCTTGACCTCTTATAACGTTTGCTGGTTTAATTTCTATGTCATATTCTTGTAAGGTAGTTACCCAATTGGCCCTCTTCTCACCCACATCCTTTTGTACCAGAAGATTTCCTACCATTGGAAACGGTACTATAATTTTGGTGTGGGTTTTGAGTAAAAAAGGTCTAAAATATTTGATCGGTTTGAAAACAGTATAACCCTGTTTCTCTAGGTCTGAGTAATTTAATTCAGCACCTTGCAAATTTGAAGTAAAAAATGCAATTGGTGCTTCCGCCTTTTCTTGATTCGTTTGAGTGAGTATCACGGCATATGACTTATCTGAGGCAAATGTGTATAAAATAAAAGGCTCTAAAAAATTTGGAGTTGCTAAAGATGGATCATTAATGATAGCCTGTTTGATCAGGTTAAATGCTTCATGTTCATCTTAGCCCCATTTAAAAATAGAGTTCTTTTTTATCATAGTTTGTAAAGGAGATACAATTCGTGAAAAATCTGGAACAAATCTCTTTACAAAATTGATTTGACCAAGGAAGGATTGCATGGATTTTTTGTTATGAGGTAGGGACATTTCGTAAATTTATTTGATTCTGTCAAAGTCGATGTGAATACCAGATTTTGATACTATGAATCCTAGAAGTTTCCCTTCACTTAATGCGAAAAAACATTTCTTTGGGTTAAGTGAAATTTTGTACCTTAAACATCATTGGAAGATTTGCTTTAAGCAATGATTGATTTATTTCTCCTTGATTCAACATCTACTAAGAGTACAGAAGTGTAACATCAGTAGCAGATATCAAATGCAAATATCAAATAAACCCTGTTCCATTCATTTACCAAAACCTCCTCTGAGGGTGCAAAAGTGCATGTTCTGAGGACAAGTTTTTGATAAATTTCTGGACCCTTCTCTAAATGCATGATAAGGGTTTAAATACAACTAACTAAATAACTTATTTACAGAATTTGAGGATTCAGTTTAAATTAAGGTCCTCTTTCTAAGCAAAACTATTCTAAAATTAAATCTACTAACTATTTCTAAATCTACTCCTTAATGTTGCAAGCATTCAGTGTTTTTCTGAGTAGAGTCGGCTGACTGTCTTCCGCCTTTGGTTGAGTTAAGAAAACAGAAACGGCAAGAGCTGGCATTCTCTTCTTAGTAAAATTGATGATACGCTTGAGAATCATCCAATAAATATGTAGCATTATCATGTATGCCTGGTAAAAATCCCATTTCAACTTTCTTAACCTTCGGATAGCTTTTGTTTCCGGTTTGCTTCTATCGCTGATTTTTTTGCAGTTTTCGGGACTCACAGGTGACTGAGCAACTAGGGACCTTCCTTTTCGAACAATTTTTCTTAGCAATGCGCGATTAGCGCTAAGCGCTAATCGCGCATCAGAAACTGCCTCTATTTCTTAATTCAGGCTTCCCTGATGCGGTTTTTGCCTCTTGCGCCTTTTTCTCTCATTCGGTATAAAACTCAAAATTTGTAAAAATAGTATTTCTGTGAGCTCTTGACTCTGAGAATTAAACTGTTTGTTTCTGGTATCAATGTCTTTCAGTATCCATTCAACCATGACTATACATGAGAAATCTGTGATAGATGCCTCCGAAGAGTTCTGCGCCTCTTTTTCTTCCTTGAGCGAATTAAGTATGCCTTCCGAAATGTACATTGGAGCGCTGCCTTCCCTCTTCGTTGTTTTCTGCATAGTTCCCTGTGTAATGCTTCGTCCTTCTTTCCTGCAGTTTACATTGAGGTAGAAGTAATGATAAAGGACTTAATAACAGGAAAACTTTTAAATGCCGAAGATATACAAGACATGCCACCTTACGTGAGTTTTTTTTCGAAAAACACAACACCCTACTTCATTAACAACTGGCAATAACCCATTGATTCACATTAAAACATATGACCAACTCTTGGTTAAAGAGTTTTCTCGAACAATGAGCCAGAACCAACTGCGATGGAGGATTCTCGCGTTTTTGCTTTGAAATGTTGCAGATCGCGGTATCGCAATGTCGCAATATCATCGTGTTGTTTTTATCGCAGATCGCAGTATCGCAACTTTGAGATGTCGCAGTATTGCGGTATCGCAATATCGCAATGTCGTAGATCGTTATAATTCTTGTGTAATTCTTGTGATATTTGCGATGTGCGATATGCGATATCGCATATCGGCGATGTTTTAAAGTTTTTCAATGAGAGCGTTTATCTTCAGCATATGCGATGTGATGAAGTTTTTCGCGTCGAAATATCGTTTTTTATCATTTTAACTCTTTGAAAGGTGTATCCTATCATCCTTTGCGCGATGCGATATCCTTTTGGGAGTAAATTTAATTTTCTTCATTATGAAACTTAGGTTTTCTAGATTTTTCAAGGTATTTTCCTAAGTCCATGATGTTGTAGATTTCATCTAAAAAGAAAATGTAACATTAACTAATTTTTTTGAGGGTCCCCACTTATTTAGTATTGGAAATAATACTTCATAGGGAGGGGGGTTGTTGGTGGCCACAACACATATACATATATACAACAGAAAAATTATCATATTTTTTATTAATAATCTACTTGAGAGCCTCTTCGGGTCTAAAGTTGAACCACGTTTTGAGCTCCCATTCCATCTATTCTTAAGCCCATCCAGTCCAAGTGTTGAACCTTAGCTTCTCAATTCATTTTTTCTTAAGCCTGTCCAAGTCTAGTGTTGAATCATGCACTTATACCACTCTGTAATGATCCCTCCCACCCCCTTGGACTTCCTAGGTTGTGGGAGGTGTTAATTTTAACTAACTTAACCTCCATGGTATCACTATGAAGATGGGGTTACAAAAATCCTTCTTCTCCAAAGCTTGTGGAATTAACTTTGGATAACATCACCGCATTCATCTCGTCAAGAGTTTTCTGGCAATATAAACTTTACCTCAATCTAACTCTTAGATTGAAAGATATGCTCACTTGGAGTCTAGCCAATTATAACTTGCCATGTCAACAATGACCACTGCATGGCATCCATGCAAACCCATTTTGACCTTGTGTTAGATGCCACCTCGACCCAAACTATCGAGTCCTATAGGGCTCGATCCGTTTGTGTTGTTTCTTTTGTATTTGGTTTTGGAGGTAATCCAAGGTGCACAAATTAATCCAAGGTGAAATATCTCTTGGACCCCCAGATCTCTTCTTTCACATCACATGTTGTGGATCCCATAAGAACCCACGTGGGTACTTCATCCAATATGGCATCATCTACTTCACTTCATTCGCGAGTCCCACAACAATCAGGCCCTTCGCATTCCATTGCTTTCTACACTATATCAGGTCCATTGAAGAAATCTAGTGACACCAACCTTTCCACCTTGTGAAACTCCTAAATCCTGGTTATTGATCCACCACCTTTGATATCTGGCAAAGTATATATTTACATCAAGTGTAAACCCCCTAGATTGCTTGAATCCTAATTTTCTCACCAAATAAAGTAACATCAGGCTCCACCCAAGTGGGGCCTATCGTAGATACATTTGTGCTCGCAAGGGAGTCCTCCCTCAAGAAAATAATCACTCTTATAGAGCCCATCCTGAATATCAATGTATTGATCCCCATTTACTAAGGAAAATCTAGCCTAGTCTAAATCCAAGTGTTTTTTAAGTTGCATTCTTGTTGACTTTCCAGATGCACGGATTCCTAGGTACATCCACTAGACTCAAGTGTATCCACCCATTTTGCATATTTGGATTCACAAGATGAGAAGGGTATAAAAACATATAATTGGTACATTATCATCCCAATAACCCATATGATTCCAACTAGAAAACATAACTTTCGCACCACTTAGACTTATAAAAACTAAGAACCTTAAGGAACTTAGCCATAGTTCTCCTTGAAGCCTAGCATTTCTCAGATCACTAACTTTATAGTGATAAAACCCTTATCCAAACACTTAACATTCTACTTACTATAGTTATCCATAATACATTCCATGGATCCCAAACAAATACTATCAGATCTACAGATACATCACACATTGCATCATTCTCATTCCTTCACTAGGAAAGATAATCAATAGTCTTAAACAATTAGAGATCCATGATATTCACAACATATAAAACAATAAAATTCACACATTGTAATAGTCTAGCTAAGCACATCAAGCAGTCATACATTACTATGAATATAGCTCTACATTTCATGATCATATCGGCAAACACAGAGGCTTCCAAGCCCCTCATAACCATAAAGACACTCACACACAATATTTCATCATAGACAAACAGTAGTACCTCATTACTCCATTAGAAATGTTGTTACATACAATGTCATATCACATAAAAAAACATCATCCATCATTCATGGTTTAACATATATGAAAATAAATACACAGATTTAATTACTTCATCCTCATAAGGAGTTTGCAGCCTTCAATGAGGCATTAATCCATTATCATCACAATATGTTAGATATAGGAAATCACATATTGTAATGGGTTAGTTGAACACATCAAGCAACCATAGATATGTGTGTGTGTGTGTGTATGGCCAATGGGAACAATAGTAAACATAGAGATTCATGTCTCACAAGACCATGAGAACATATCAACATGCATTCATCATAGACATACAAAGATATAAGCATTCCTCCATAGGGAGTACTTAACCATACACCTTAATATCACACATTAGGCACTAATCATCATCCATAATACAATGGGTACAAATAACTATACTTATCTGATCAACTTGAATGGTTGTTAACTAAGGGAGGGACTTCCACTCTCCACCCAACCATAAGGTAGCTACATTACAACCTTTCCTGCAGTTGACCACCCCTGATCCAAATCCAGAGTTTGAGGAATTCAATTTTCATTGGAATTCACACCAACAATTAATCAAACAAATAATCAATATGAGGATTCCACTATCCAGGTGGTTTTTCAACTACTCCCAGGTAGTAAGCACCATAATGACTCTCTTTATCTCTCAGAAATCAATCATATGGATTCACACAAGATTCAGTGAAGGTTTTATCATTCCAAGACTATGATCTCACTCTAAGGGTCTTTTTTCAACCCCGAGGCAAGGATGGAGTGAATCAATATCTCCATTGAGCCTTATCGGCCAAATTAAACAACAATACATGCATTGGGTCACACCAAAATGCAATGAATGATTTCCTGATCACACCACAAAGGATTTCTACAATGTCGTTTCTCCTTATCACTCTCATTCCTACACATATGATTTGCTTATGTTCTCCTTCACACCTCCTTTATCACCCATCTCCCCCTCTTTTTCTTCATGTCCCTTCTCTTGTCTATCTCTTGCATGTTGACTTCCTAAACACATCCCACAAGAATAGGGACAACATGGGTTTTTCCTTCACTCAAGCAACCCATACACAACTCCAATGCTCACACCAACATGGCCATAAATTCATCAGGGAGATAGCTAGTGGAATACATGAAGTGGCTTGGATTTACATTTAGCACAAAGAACTCCTCCTTCTCGTACCTTTGAATCTAGGTGCACTCCCCCAACCCAATCATTATTTGTATTCCCATGTTATTCACATGAATTAATTTATACGGGGACTTGTACAAGGGGTAGCAAAAAGGGTTGTCATAGAAAAGTGTTTTTGCAATGTTTTTTTCTTCACCCTCACCTAAGAGAAATTTCTAGGAGAATCGTTGAATTAAGGAATAAATCATATTGATATAAGGTATGGCTTCTGTAGAAGAATCATGAGGTTTGTCTGTCTATCTTGACTATGCCTATGTCAATATGCATGATGTGTGCTCTACTAATCCCTTTACTTGTGATATATATATATTTGTGTGTGTGTAATGATTTCACTGTATATATGACATACTTGTTGATTTTAACCCTTAGGGTTAGCTTAATTGTTCTTGTTCCCATCGCCAAAGAACCTCGCTAATGGGAGGTCACAGAGTCAATTCTCCTCGACATCCTTGGGGTTAGGCTTTTCTAATAAGTCGATATGATGTGATCCTTTCGGGTGGATATACCTGGATATTTCCTTGGAAAAAAACATACTTGTTGATTCTTGTTTAAGATTTTATGCATCTAACCCTCCCTTACTTCTTTATTCATCTTGCAGGTTAGAATTTCTTACATGTGTACAAGGGGATAAAATATGGATAATAGGTTGGAATAGTTATGTAGGATCTCCTTCTTGCCACTCAAACTTCTCTTCTTTACATTTTTCTTCTTTATAGGTTTCTTCTAACACTTCTAAGTCATTTCAAGGTTAAATTAGAATTATTTTAGGATCATGCCCCAGTGTTTTTAGTTTGTTTTAGGATTATTATCAATGGTTTCTATGTTGTACATAGTGTTTTAGGGTTGGCAGATTTAAATCTTCCATGCAACATGGAATTTAGGTTTCAAATTGTAAGCCCACCCCTATCTTAAGTGCTAATAAAATAATTATGGGTTGTTTTGGGTCATTGCATAAGTGTGTAGGTGGTTCCTAGGCCTAAATATTTTAAAATAGGCTCTAATGCCATGTGTGAGGCCCTTGAACAAGGTCTCAAGCTGAAGATTGCAATAAAAAATCTTCTAATAAATGAAAGGAAAAAAGTGTATAAATCACATATTTCTATTTCAAATTTTACATATTTGTATATTCCATCATGTATACAATTTAATGAGTTTAACAATAGCAACATATATAAATTTTCAATTTGGAAATAGTTGATAGCATTTTAAGTAAACACCTTGCAACTGAGGTTTTTACAAAGCCTCCTCAAGTACTTTATCCCTTATCTGTTTCTAGCAGAGATGGGAAACCAAAGGTTTTTTATAATGAGACATCTAAATTATCACAAGACACCTGGGTGTTCCCAAACATAATGAAACAATCCTAAAAGAATATGATGCTTTGACAATTGTTATTATTAAAAATGTATATCATTTCCCCAAACTAAATTAAAAGCATCAATGCAACTTTGGCATGAAGAATCAAGTTAGAACACTATATAGTTTTGTAACATATAGTCAAAAATCCAACTAGTGCATTATGAATATTATAATGCACTAGTGCATGAAGATATACATAACACACTACATGCCCAAGTTTTTTAATTACAAAGTAATTTTTTATAGTAAAAAATAAAATAAAATAGTATATTGGTATGTTCTACTACCCAAATAATGTACTAGAATGTCTCATTGTCAGGAACACCACACCAAGGTAAAATGATATTAAAAAAGTTAAAAAACAAGATTTCATTATCACAATTCCTTTGGTGCTTCCAACCACTCACACAAACACAAGCATTGATGCTCACTCTCCTTATACAACAACCTTGGTTGTATTGCTCTATACTTTAGCTTCCTCAATTTGATAGTTTTGTTGATCAATTCAATTCATTTTTGAACTTTGGAAAATAATGCACATTTTCATTTTTTTCTCTATATGGAACCATACCTCATTGGATGGGAAGATACAAAGTAAATTGTTTATTACCTCCTTATTTTCAATTTCACCAGATAAAAAATTCCAATTCCAAAGAAGGTTAAAGTTGCTCATTTTTTATATTTTTAAAAACAAATCCATGCGATGCACTTCATGGGTTCAACTCGCACCACGCTACTCGATGTGTCCCATGAATTTACAAGAAGCATTGCTTGCATTCCATCTATCTAGATGCCCTATTATCCATGCATTATAAAACACAACACAATGAAAATTTTGGTCAGCATTAATTATGATTTCCATCATACAAGAGAAGCCAACATGCATATCGATTTGTTTCATGACAACATGTGAATCGGTGTCTCTCATGACCACATGCACATCAGTGCATTTTAGGAACCCCATTACCAATGCAATAAAACACAACGCACTGAAATGGATTGTTTTCATCAATAGTGTGTCTCGTCTTAAAAGAGGCATATGTGTGCATTTTCATGTGTTACATGACTATCGGTGTGAGTCCTGTGTTACTATTATCTGAATAATTGTGTGAATTTCGTGCGATTAAAGGCTTGAAGACTGCACAAATATCCTTTTTTTTGCTTTTTTAACTATGTATTGGTTAGACCTTATTTGTTAACTTTTTGGATTTAGTATAGAAGCGAGTAGTTATTCCTATCTAATGGTGAGAGCAAGACTGTGAGGCTTTATGCATCGAAGTGCATGTGAATTTTGTCGTGTGCCACATTATAGTAATTTTTGGTTTACTCAATTACTTTGAGTGCACCATATTCGACCCAAATGAGGGGATACTAACCAAGATTGTGTGGATGTGGAGGTCGAGACCAATTTATACTACAAGTTTGGCCAATATCACTAATTGCCTTGACCAATATTTACTTCTTGATAGAGCTCCTGATTCGAGGGGAGAGGATTGATCTTCGTTCAAGATTGGACTCATGTAGATCAATGCATCAACTAGTTACCTAGTATTGTATGAGTCTAAAGGGTTGGGAGAGAGGCTCCAGTTATATCTTGCTCATGCATAATCTATTGATCCAAGTAGTGGTTACCATAGAAGGTAGATTTATGGATCATTAAGAGGTTGTTGAATCATAGGGGATGGGATACATATTGTTGAGCAAGTGTTTTGTGGTAATTTATTTGCATAGGCATTTTTTATTAGAGAGGGCATAGCATTACCATTGACTCCATGCTTTGTCTAATATGGAGGGGATTTTTCATTTGGGTCCATCTTATGTTGTTTATTCTATGAGCATGTGGACTCCTTATTGCCTTTCCTAGATATTTATTTTGGCGACTTATGAGATCCAATGTTACATTGGTGAGGTGAAGTGTTTGAGTCAATTAACAAGGACTTGAGAGTTCTTGAAGCACTATCGAAGGACACTAGTAGAGGTGTTATGTTGTTCATATGTGGGGGAGATCTTAGTATGGTCCTGTTTCCTGGTGGAGTTCACTTGGTGAGTCATATAATCTATGTTTAACTTGATTTGATTTCTGTATTATATAATTATGTGTGATTGACATGGCTATTGTGGTGGTGTGTTTATATTGGGCCTTAGGGTTAAGAGTTGTTTTCAATGGATTTTGCGATAATGTTAAAGGCTTCAACACTGTCACAGTCAATGCCTATGGTAGATGGTTTTTTGGGAAGGTAGATGAGATCTCATGAATAAGAGGTAGGGCCTTGCCTGGTGAAATATGTAGAGTTTGGCCCTTTAGTGGAGGTAGAATGGTCAATCACATACCTTTAGATGCAACTAGCTTTACTTGTGGCAATAATTTGACGTAGACTTGGTGGGAGTACATGACGTGAGGGAGATAGGTTTAACATATCATATGAGGAGGATTTTAGCACTTATGGTTGTCAAATGGTAACCACTTTTGCAACATGCAGTGTTAGTGAGAGTGGTGGTGAGATGTCAACATGCCCGACTAGCAAAGGGCCGAGGATCCATTTTTCCACAAGGGGATCTTGATTTTCCACCACCCTAGATGTGGATATAAGTAATCTTAAGTATTTCAGACTAGCTTGTATAGTTTGATGTATTATATGTTGTATATGGGCGTAGCCCAAATTTTGTACACGATTCACTAGTCTTTTGATGCAGTCGTAGTGACAGTCGACCAAATGTACCATTTTATGTACATTTGACTTAAGATTTATTTATGGCATGTTTATTGATTTTTATAAGATGTATGTTTGACATGTATATTGATATGTTTATCGCTCATGTATATTTATACATATATCACTTATGTATACTATGTTTCCTCATATCATGTTAATGTTTTTGTTGTTGTTGTTTTATTTATAAAATGCATTATGAGTACACTCATGATGAACATTGTTGATTATTTATCTAAGTTTAAAATAAATTTAATATGTATCAATAATTTGAATTTAGACTTGCTATATAATGTTTAACTTAGTTTTTGAAATCATTTTTCTTGAATTATGGTTGTAAGAACTTATAAGTATTAATGCCATACAATGTTTAACACTTCTTTGATGTGGATTTTTTGTTGTCTAACAAGATACAATATGTTCATTAAAAGTGTTTACAAAATTCAAATGATTCTATCAATGATTTCACAATTTTATCAATTTGTGAAAGATTTGTGTTTTGGTTTCGTATAGTTTAGTTCCATTTGAATCTTATATATACATTAAGATATGTTGAAATATCCTTGGTATGATCTAGCTAAGGAAATACCATCTACAATGTTGTGTTTGGTTTTAACACTTATTATAGTAACTCTAAAGTTTCTTGAAATTTTGATGTACCTTATAGATTTGAATTATGTGATTAAGATAACCTAAAAATAATAAGCTAGAATCTATTGCGACTTGGGATATTCTTGTGTATATATTGTTACATTGCAAATATAATAAATATGTTCATTAAACAACTTCGAATTCATACAATACCCATGAGGTTTACACCAACTGGTTTGTGTGGGGTTTAGTTATCACCAGGTTATAGGTTCAAATATCATGGGTAGGGGTTGAGGATGGGAGCCACCTTTGGGGGAATTAAATTATCCCAAGGGTCGTCCAAGCTCGACCGAACTTCACATGATCTTGGTGATAACATCCCACTAGCAAGTAGATCATTCTTCCATCCAACATTGGGGTTGGCCTTAGCCTAGGCTCAACTTAGTTAAAAAAAAATGAATTCATACAAAATCCCAACTAAGTGCATTATACCTAATTCATTCAATTAATATGATTTGCAAAATATCACAGTGATAAATATTAAATATGTCTAATTTGTATTTATTCTCCTCATATAAATAATCATTATTTGTTTATATTAACTTTATAAATCCTATTATGGATACTTTGTGTATAAAAAATATTAGAAGGATAAATAAATTAAAATAAAAAAATAGCCCCACATTAAAGATTGCATAAGAAAGAACAACATTGATAATAAATGTTTCAAAGCATATGTTAGTTTTTTTTTTAAATCTTCTTTACTTAATGGCTAATTTTTTCACACTATTAGGCAATATTGTGTCCACATTAATTTTACAAATTGTATGTTAGACACTTTGTTATTAATATATATATATATATATATATATATATAATATATATTATATATATATATGTCAATATCATAAATTGCATAAAAAACAACATTATTATAGTAAACATTTAAAAAAACATTATAATAATTGTGTTCTATCTTAAGATAAATTTTGTCTACTCTATTAAAACTTAGTCCATGTATTTCCAAAAAAGGGCAAATTAATATCTTCACATGTGAAACAAACATTAACATATCACTCTTTGTTTCCATCACCATTCAACTATCAACTATCTGAAACTTTTTTTTTTTTTTTGTCACTATCCCATTTCCTTATTTTCTCTTCATACTACATGATCCATAGTTTTGTTGCCTCCCCATTGCAAACAAATAATTTATTTCAGATTTTGTAAAAGCCATATTAAGACCATTTCATGTACAAAATTGCATTTAAATTTGCAAGGATGCATATTTTAAAAATTTAGCAACTTATTCATATTTGTTACATTCAAGAAGGTTGAAAGAGGTTATTTAAAAAAAAAAAATGGATTTCGTAAAACTAGATTGAATATCATGTATGTTTAGGTGAAAAAAGACAATGAACGGTATAATCTAATATTGCAGAAGAAAGCAATAATTTTTTAGGTGTATTGTCAATAAAGAACATGATATTGTAGAATAATTATGAATCACTTAGGTGGTTTTACATGACAGCGTTAAATAGAAGTAGAATGATTTGACTTTTTTAACATTTTTGGATATGATATTTGAATGATTATCAATGGAATGATCTGTTTTTTTTTAATCAAAAATAAGAGTTTGGTATCTTTCTTCTTGTGGTATCTACTTCTTCATAATAGTTTGTGGTATTTTTGGACCAATCTAATATCTTTTGCATTTGAACTTAATCTTAAATCATGATTTTAAAATTTTAAATCGGCAATTATCCAAATGTATATGCATAAATAACACTGAATTCAATTAGATAAATGAATCATAAATAAAATATGGACTCACTGCAAACAATGAGGGAGAACTTTGAGAACTTGCAATGATATGGAATGAACTAGAATATGAAGAATTTACCATTTAATATTGTAACATCATTTTTCCACATTTGATTCATAACCATCATCAATAGGTGAATATAATATAAAAAGAAAATTTAAGAAGCATAGAACAATCCAACTTCAATTAGAGTTTTGAAGGGGTTTTAAAAGTTATCAATGTGTCGTTTTATTTTTTGACATGACAATGCATCTATATAAATGCAATGGTATGCTAAATCATGATATGCATTGAACAATGACCTCCTTTTTTTCTTTGGCAAAATTTGCATTGTGAAGATTTACATTTGTATTTTGTTAGTTAAATTCTCTAGCAGTGTGTTTTTATATAAAAAGCTCACTGATGCTTTACACTATATAACGCATTGAAAAACAAGTTACCAACAAATGTAATGCACATATTTATCATCAATGAGACAAAAACATACAACTAAAAAAAGAGTAAGATTTTCATTTTTCTAAATGTGCGTTTATAAATTAAAACTACAATCCTTATTTCATTATTTCACCAAAACTTAGAAGATTTATGTAAGCGAGATTGCATCAAAGAATTTAGAATGGGAAGATTTCTTTGAAAAGCCAAATTTGTAAGGGATTAGAATAAGTCACATACAAATCCATAGAGGAAAAAATTGAGGTGTGTGACTTCATTCTATTGATCGTCTCAGTATTTATGTTATTTCATTCAAACTTTTAATGCTAAATAAATAAATAAATAAATAAAATAAAAATAAAAAAATCATTTTTTAAATGTGTGTTCATAAAATAAACCTTAATACTTATTTTTTCTTTCGTAAAAATTTAAAGGGAAGATTTGTGCAAGAGATATTTACCAACAAAGGCTTTGGAGTGGGTATATTCTTTTTAAAGAGTCAAATTTGTAAGGGATCATCGCGACTTATGTACAAATATGCAAAGAGTTTTGTTTAGGTATCTAACTTCATTCTATTGTGATCTCAATATTTCCCTTATTTGATTTAACCAATTTTAAGGCATTCTTAAAAAAATAGAAGGGTTTCATACTTATTTTTAGTATTGGAATCCCTAACTTTATTGTTGCTTCTCTTAGTTTCCCTCTCAATATTTCAAATGAACATTTATTTTTTTCCTTTAATAAATAGATTTTGTAAAGTTTCTTTACTCTTATATAGGGAATTTGATATTAATTGCAATTAGAACAATCATTACATTGAATTGTACACTCTATCATTGTGAGTTTAAAAAAAATTGTAAACAACATTTTCAAATTTGTAATAGCATTGTAATCATATAACTAGTGCATATGTATAAAGCATCAGTGTGTAGTTTTTTTTCTTGTGCATACAAAAATCTTATTTTGTGAAAAAATATTTTATAATTTATATATCTGATCATTTCTGACTTTTATTATAAAAGAACTTATTGTTGTGAGCACAATCTCAGTGAAGAAAAGTGTAAAAGCTTTATGGAAATGTTTCAAAGAGAGAAATTAGGTGGTTCAAAAAATAATCAACATGAAGCTTGTTGAGTTGTTGATTTGTCACCATTTCACTATTATTTACAACCATCTTTTTGACCATTTGTGCATTCCTCCACCCATATATTACCCCATTTTCCACAATTTATCATAAATACATCAAAATCATTTCCAATGCTCAAAATGGTTAATTAGCATATATTTCCTTTATTTCTAATGAGTTAATTAGAATTATGATTGGTTTTACTAATGACAATTTACCAGCTCTGTTCTTGAAGATAATTTCAGCAACAATCTTCGTGATTAAGGTATTAGAACCATTTTAGAAGGAAATCATGCACATGGGTTTTGTTTCTAAGACCCGTAATATATATTTTTATTGTCCAAAGATCACCCAACTCACACGTGTGAGCCTCTAGCATTTGATAAAAAGAAATAAGTAGTTTTTTAAGGAAGTCAAATTTGGACATGATTTCTGAGCTAATGAAGATGAATTTTGGAAAACTAAAACATAGGTTTTTTGTAGAACAAGCCCAGTTATGTTCCACAAGGGCGTTTTCCTCAAATTTTGAAGGATCTGGGAGATTTTCTTGATTCTTTAAAATGTATTTTCCCATAATTCAAGTTTTGATCGTTTTCTAAAAATCCCAAATTATTTTTTTGTTAGAGATTTGATCCTAAATAACAGGGAATTGGTTGCGACATGCTCATACCCCTTGTATATAAATAAACATTCAATTAATAGAATAGGGAGGAACAATAGACAGATATTTTAGTTTGAATTCATGTATACATTGTTTCCTTTGATATAATATCAGAGATACGATCCTTTTATTTCCATTCGACATTCATTAGTGATTGATATCATTTAGAGTAAAATTTCTAAGTTTCTTCAAGCTTCGTGCAATCACCTTTAGGGCCCCTTGTGGATGTACGATCTACCTATGGTATAAAATATTTTATTACCTTGTAATTCATTTGTTTCCATGCCCTAGTTTTATTTTGTTTTGTTACAACATTGTGTTAGGTATTATGTTTCAAGATTTTAATCATTACTCTGTTCTTTTCCAAATTGTAATGAAGCACTTAAAAAACCCAAAAAGATCTACATTTACAATTTTTTCATTTGTATAATAGTATTTCCATTAAACTAGATCTCTAACTTATATTCATGCTTGCTAGGGTAGGATTTGCGATGTTTTCTTAAGTTTAGAATTATATGGTTTCATAGTAGCTAAATTTCAATGCATTTGTATATTAAAATTACTTGCTCTCGTAGAATAATTTATATGTGTTATAAGGAATTTTCATGGTTGCAGAGAAAAGATATGTTCCCTAGATATAGTGGTCTGATCTAGAACAACAGAAGACAAAAATATTCAAGTTTTCCTTAGAGAAATTGGAAAATGTGAAAGAAGCCTACCTGGAATATGTAGCAAGCCTTCCTTTCCTTCTTGCATGTAAGCTCCAAGTGTTATAATTAGAACCTGTACACACGACTAAAACAAACAAAGAAACCACAATCCACATAGGATAATCTAAAATCTCTATTTAATGAATAGGCATAGCATTGAAATACATGAGTGCAAACATAACAGATAAAATATAGGAAAACAAGATACTTTGTGTTTTGATAAATATAGGAGAGAGATTACAACCATAAATATAAGTTGATCTTGTAGATGTCTTCCCAAGTTCACGTGTCCTTCCTTGTCACAAAGCACACCTCAACACCAACCCCCATGCATGAATGTGATGACTCCTTTATGTTTAAAGCAACAACATGAGGGCACTATCAATCTCCAAAATCCAACCCAGACCTTATGGGAGGTAGTAAATTTAAAGGAGTGTGGTAGTTTAGAAATTCTTATCCAATTACCAATCTAGACTTGAGATCCACTTAAGATGGGAGTATGAGATCAAGGGATAGTAGATAAGGTCTCCAATATAGGATATGAGTTCTTATCCATGGTAAATAGTTAAAACTACCTTGGATGGTTCGAATTTTATTTTTATTATTCCTGAATTTCTAGAATCAGCACACCTACAAAAGGGAGCAACGAGTGTTGACTAGCGATGTCTAACATGTATGAAACTCGTGTTGAATGCAGGGGGCTAAAGAGGCAAGGTGCGCTAGGGCTGAAAATAGTGTTTTTGAGCTAATTGTCCCAAAAACTCATATTTTTTGGAGAAGTGGTTCTTAGGGAATTGTGAATGGGTTATGATAAAGTGTTCCAGAATGTTGATTGATCCAGTTTGAAGACCTATTGTGTTGATGTGACAAAATGGCTTGTAAAAATATGTTTTCATAGATTAGTTTTGTAAATTTTCTTAGATTAAAGTTCCATGATTTCCTAGACTAAAGTCACTCACTTTCCTAGACTAAGAGTCCTTGCTTTCGTAGAATAGTTTTGAATGCTTTCTTAGATAAATTTTTACTTTTAGCATCGAGGATTATCTTAATTGGTCAAGTCCCAATTATTAAGCACATGTGTTATTGAGAGGTCACAACTTCAATTCTCTCGACACCTTCAGGGTCAGGCTCTATGTTTGAGCTAATGAAAAGTACTCCCTTTAGGTGGATCTCCCTAGAACAATATTTTGTGGAAATAACAAGTCATCAATCTCCGGTGATCATGAACCACATAGAAAAATAAATAAATTAATTAAAAATAAAAAATAAAAAGATATATTTCCTTGCTTTCATAGGATAGTTTTTATGCTTTCTTAGAATAGATTTCCAATTTTCATAAGATAGATTCATATGCTTTCCTAGAAGAAAATTTCTTTATTTTCATAGATTAAAGTTACTTGGTTTCATAGAATAATTCTCTTGTCTTTTATGTATTAAATTCATATGCTTTCATATATCAAAATGTTATGCTTTCCTAGAATAAGTTTATACACTTTCATAAAATAGATTATATGTTTTCATGGAAGAATTTTACCTACTTGCTAGATTAACTTTCAAAGCTTTCATTTGCTTCCTTAGATTAATATTTCCAATGCTTTCTTAGAGTAATATTTTCTTTCACATAAATATATCTATAGTATAATTTAAACCAAAATTCCTAGCATATATTTTGTGGTATACTTCATAAGTTTACCCACTCAGATTGGTACTTTAATGTGATGGAATTTAAAGCATAATCAAATTGATCGACATTTTTGGCATTGTTGTCAAGGAAGTATCTATAGGATTTAGCCTTAAATCTTGATTTCTTTTCAATTTACACAACCTAGATGGAAGGGTGGGTGATATGAGAAGTAAGAACTTGTGCATGACATTGTGAGGTTCCTCCTAACCTTAGTTGTTGAATTTCATTTCATTCTTAGTTGCATTCATCTTATTTGCATATGTTAAATTTATTCATTTTAAAATGCATGTATAGAGAAAGAGATTCTAGAGGTATATTCATTAGAGGAAGAACTTCAATTCCACAATCACCTACCACCACAACTAAACCATGTGGTGGAGTAAGAACCACATCACAATCTACACAACCCACTATCAAACAAATCCTCTTTCTCTAAATGATATTCATCTTAGATCATGAAAATTGCAAAAAAAAATCCTCTTGTTGTCATTAAAGAACATTATTAAGAAGAAGAAGATCTAGAGGAGATAAAAAAATCACAGGCCATATTTGATGGAGAGCAGCCATTATAACTTGAGGTTAAAGAGTTCTTGACATAATATAATCAGATCCTTTATGCATCAAAGAGATCAACCATCCCATAATATAAGATCCCAATGGCATAGAATAAGAGGATATATAGAGTGATCCATATGAGAAAGTGAACCAAGGGCATCACAACTATATTGAACTTTGGTTCCAAACAATCATTAAGCTGGAGCACCACTCTCTTCTTCAATAGCTCTTGGCATCATCTTAATCAAAGCATCTAGTCTCTGACATTCTAGTATATATCAAAGCATATCTTTAAAACATACATATGAAATTATTTTTCATCTCGTTACGTTCCATTGGAAGTATTAATATACTTGAAAGATATTTTTTTTATTTTTATTTTCAGATAGAGTAGGATAGAGTAAATAAATAAATAATAATAAAGGAAAATAAAAAATGAAGAGAAGAAATCAATCATATTGTGAAAACCAGTTTACTTGCGCAATTGGACACAAGATTTGCTTGAAAACCAAGCAACTGGCGAGAAAACTTCATAATAAGTTCTATAATTTCACATTGGTTTCAATATTTTATTATCATTCTTCAAATCACTTTTGGTTTTATGCTTGAGTTGGTTGATGTGGGATTCCTCAAGGCCCACTGTGGTGAAGTAAAATTATAAGTGCAGACACAAACAAATTCATCTAGCTCGATAATGGGTCTAGCCACAATAGATACATTCTATGGAATATTTCCTCAGGTTAGAACCAATCAAGAGGGCCTACCTCTTGGTCACTTATCCTACTTGATGATGTCCTCGCTTGCTCGCTCCAACAATCTCTCGCTTCCTTCTTCAAGCTCCTGAAACAAGTAAAAAACAACAACACACAAACATAACAATAGACAAATTGTAATTCAACCTACTTAATGAGTCAAGAAGCATTAAGACATGAATATGTAATATTACAAAACATGTAGGAAATTAATCGATAGTTGCATATGTTAATATCAAAGAGAGATTACAACCATTCATCTTGACGTCGTAATCTTCCTCTGACAAGACCAGGTTCCAACACACTTTTGCTAGCACTCCATGATGGCTTCAAACAAAAATAGTTTAAAGGCTCTTCTCTTTAGGATTCACTCCAAACCAAACACATGTCTCCCTCACACAACTAGATGGCTACAACTAGTAATAGCTTGCTCGTCTAATAAAAATAGTATACTCACACTCAGCCAACACCCTAACTAGCTTGTGCTTGGGAAGAAGGGAGGTTTATATAGGAAATATGAATGGGAGATGGATCCTCTTCTCATGGGAGAAGGACTTATCCCTTGAGGTAGTTCCATCATTATAGGGTAAATGAGCCCAAACTGTCATCCTCGACCCCATCCAGCCAAACCATTTACCAAAGTTCCATTACGAAGCTTTTAGAGCTGGAAGCTTCAGCTCTAAATTTAATAAACTTTCCAAAATAGGACCGACACAACTAGAACATAGCTCAATCGCAACTGGTCGGCACAGGGAATAGTGCTAATCTCTTCACATCAGTGCGGGGGAGACAAAGGTCATTAGCGTTGGCCTTGTAAACTAGGAAAAACAAAAGTTTCATGGGAAATGATGCAAAAGGGAAAATATATGTTCATGGATAGGGACAAAATGGGAGTTTCTCCATGAAGGCAAAGCGTGCGGGGTTCATTGTAGAGGTCCTCTAGGATCAATGAACGAGGAGTACAGGGACAGTGACAAAATGTTTTGTAACAGATGCCCCATAAAGTGTGAAGGTCGGGCCGGAGTGAGGGATGAAATGCTTTACGAATCAATGCAGGGAACCGGTCTGTCGTCGAAAAACCTGCAAGCAAGTACATATACATATACATAATTGAGATCTTTGTCACACGATACATGAATCGTGGCATGGACATAGCCATCCAGAGAATGATCATGTAAATGGATCCAGGTATGGGTGCAGCCATCTGTCAAAGAGGATCATAATGAAACCAAGGTATGGTCACAGCCATCCAATAATGAGAAGGATCACTTATGATAACTCATGGTCTAGTCGCAGCCAACCATCTAAAAGAGACATGCATATTAGCATAAACCATGTCACACCACTTTGCAATATGGACTTGTGTGATCTGATTCTAGGGTCTTGTACTCCAACACGACCCAATCAAAGTACATATCCTAGCATGCAAATAGATGTGTTGATGTCGAACATGCTATAAAGTTTCTTGATTACCAGTCAATGATGTAAACTCTTAACAAGCGCGAGAGAAATCACCAATAATGACAATGGCCCTCAAGGTACTATCAGCACAATCCACGGAATGTGAATACAGGAACTAAAGTCGAACACTCGTGAAATCACTCAATTGAAAGCCAATGATGTGAACTTGTCGTCAAGTGCGACGAACTTTCCATTAAGGCATGCAAGCTCTAAGGTACTGGAAGGGAATCTTTCGATCAACTTCCCAGATAATGAGTTGATGTCAACAGAAAGTGACCATGTCGAAGGAGGGTCATAATTAATCCCACATCATCGATGCAAGACAAGAGGATGCAAAATGCTTTTGGATGATACAAAGAAACAGAGGTAAGTGTAACTGCAAAAGGACAACTCTTGAACATATCAATGACACAATTGGAAGTTTGGTAGCTTTTGGATCCATGGGATCGGTGGTCATAATGACATGGCAGACATCAAATGGAAGTCAAAAATGATCGGCCCAAACCCAGGAAGGTCAATGAAATAAAGGAGGATGTCCCAACCTAGCACGAAGCAAAGAGTGCCATGTTCAAGAGTAAGCTGCTGACACGACTCGATAGATTCCAAATTTTCCCCCACCATTTCTGGCAAGTACCCAAATTATTTTTTAATAGCAAGCTTGAAGGGGATATAATATGCTTGCACTATAAGTTCATCCTTCAGACGAATCCAACCTAGTAAGTTTAATGAACCCTAGGAAGGAGAAGCTCTTGTTCATCATGGTGACGAATCCAATGTCATTTAATAGTTTAATGAGTTCGACAAAGGTGTAACTCAGTATCTTTTTCATGTTTAGAGAGTTTAAAAAAGACACATAAAAGAAAACTCCACATGGTCCCATTTCGTACATTTGTGTCTCTCGAGTCTCAAAAGGTAGAAAATAATACTTGAGAGAACTGCTTAACCATTTCATTCAAGGAGTACCTTTTTCATAAATGATGCCTCCCAGCCCGAAAAGGGGGTAAACTTATACTGGGCACACGATGTTTTGCATCTATTAACGAGTTCGAAACGACAAGGGCTCGACCAAATTTTCGCTTTTAAAGGGTCAGAAAAGAGCTGAAAGTGAACCCCCCATTTTTATTCTCTTTAATGAGTCAAAAAGGGAAAAAATACTCGACAATCTTTTCATATGAGTTTAACGAGTCGAGAAAAGAGTTGAAATGTGACTCATCGCCATCACTGAACATTCATCGCCTATTGCTGCACAAGTAAGGCAAAGTGTATTATCGAGTCCTTGAGGTAAAATAGGTCAAAAATATTTACAAAACCTGATATTTCATGAAAAAATGAATAAAAAGGGGAAAGTAAATATATTTTAACCATTTTACCTTTGCACTGAAGGCTTTTTACCCACTTTTGCCCTAGTTTCTTCAAAGTAGATTACGAGAGATCTGGGAGGTCAATCGATGAGCCGTCAGTTCCAGGTGACAGTCAAAGCCCTGAGCTCCATTTTCATGCTATTCATTTATGTTTTTAGCCATTTTTTAGGATTTTTACGGAGGTTTTTGAGAAAAAAATTCACCCTCGATCGACACTATTTCTGGGCATAGGATCGCGCCGGCCGAGGGTGATTTGCATAACCATCTGCACTAACCAGTGCAACTATTTCTAAAATAGGCGAGTTGACGCCATGGATAGGGAAAAAACGTTTTTTCTCAAAGAATTGACCGTTAAAACTTGAGTTTTATGTTCCAAAATTGATGATTGACTCAAATAAATGGCTTTTGCAGGAGAGAAATTGTCAAAAATGGTGGATTGGAAGGAAAGAGAACATGAATATGTTGACACCCAGGCACTAAATGATCCAAATTTCCTGGAGGATTTAAGGGCTTGCGGGCTCCTCAAATTTTTCCTTACACAAGGGATGCGAGCCCAGCCCAAGTTGCTTCGATACTTGATAAGCCTTTGGGACATCAATCGCGAGATTTTTGTCATTGGGGACTAGGAGCTAGAGTTGACAACTTCAGATATCTACTTCATCACTGGACTCTCACAGAGTCGAGCCAGTGAATTTGTATGGGTCACATCTGATCAGGGCAAGCATAGCTTCCTTGCTTGTCGAACACTGTCCTGAGGCCTTGAAATCCAAGAGTGGGAAGATAGATATTTCCAGTGTGTGGGATCTAACACTAAGGGTGCTTATGTTGACTATCAACAGAGTGGAAGGGTCCTAGGTGGAACATGAGACTAACAAGTCGAAGTTCCTATATGCTATTGACTGCATGGCTCCTACGATCTTCAACTGGGCAAAGGCATGAAGATGAACATCAAGCGTCAGTTGTCCAAGGCCAAAGCGGGGAATTTGAAGCAATTTGGCTTCAGATCAGTACTTGTGGCCTTCTTCCTGGAACGAGTGCCACTGTTCCAGTATCAGTTGACTGAGGTCGATCCTCCTATGCCACACGATCTGCAGATGGTCCGTTGGAGTCGTCTAATGCTCAGGATCACTGGGGATCAACATAGGTTATACCGATCAAAATTCTTCTCATGGCTACGATGATAGAAAATCGTCGTGGAAGACTGGACGTACAATGGCACTGATTTCCATGGAGACCCAAATATGACCTTACCAGATGGAGAGGAATTTGATGACGAAGGTGAAAAATCAAAACTTTTTTATTTTGATGTTTTTTAATTGCTTTTGGTATATGCATGCTTATAACATTTCTCTTGTTTATGCAGATGTTGGACCAGAGCGGCCAGCCGAGATGTCCCTGATAGCCAGGCGCATCCCCTGTCCTATTGATGTTTTCACCCCTTATCAATAAGGGAGTGATAACAAGGAGGAGATTGCGAGGAACCTCGAGGGGTTGACTCATGGTATCCTGGAGTACGCTCGGATAGGAGACATGCTGGAGACATGCCCTGGCGGTACCAGAGGCACACAATGGGAGTCTCAGATCGGATCCACTAATTGTTGAATCGGGTTGAACGAACTCTCTCATGCTAGCATGACCACCATGTTGAGTAGTTCATAGGTCCAACACTTACATATTTTTTGAGGCTTGTGTGCCATGAATGTACTTGGCCTGTGAGCCGCTAATGTTGTTACAGACACACATATTATTTTTTGGGGTTCTAATGTATCAAACATTCTCATATCTCTCTCTCTCACATACACATACACACACATATATGTTGTATTTTCTTGTCTATTATGGTACAAATGGTTTGTCTTATCTTTCACATGTTTCATAAATGTCTATCCAACACGTAATTAGCTAATGCATCTGTCAATGTATTCATGCGTCTAGGAATATGATGATATGTAATATAATCAAAATGTCTTTCCAATAGATGGATACAGAGATACATTCGTAATATTTGAGGGTTCCTAATGTAATATTTCCCTTTGAGTTGAAGTACGACAAGTACAAATTCTATGATGCCTAGAGCGATGGCTTCTGACAACAGTTCGATGACTGCACTATATTCAGCAATGTTGTTCACTGTACAACCCAGGAAGATACCTTGAAGGTCAATTAACTCACCGTTAGGGTCATAGATAGCCCATGTCACGGATGATAAGTTCTGGGTACTACAGAAAGCACCACCGGCGAAACCAACGTGAGGAGTTGCAGACATCTGCAAAGAAAGAAAAGAATAGTAAACAGGAAAGTTGTTTGAAAACTATCACAGAAAACCACATTGTACAGAAATGAATCACACTAATGTAGATAAGTATCCATGCAAGATGACCTAAGCATAGTACTTTTTGAGGGAGTCCATGCTGGGACTTGGGTAATCAATCAACACAAATGAACATCGGATTTTTACCCTTTCCATGACGAGTAAGCATCGACTCGGCCAAAAAATAGAGTAGAACTTATATAAGGCTTTGCCCCTATGCCCCCTGGGTGAGGGAGGGTTACGAGTCAGAGGATAATCAGGGAAAACTTGAGTAGGGTGAAAAATCTTGAATCCGCGAAGGGATTAAGGTGCCCTCAGTTGAAATATCTTGATTATGTCAAGATAAACTGACACATCAATGAATAATGGGGAAGAGGACTCTTCGAAAGCAATAGACATGACCGCCGGGCGAGGCAGGAATGAGGAGTGATGATGAGTATTGATCCATGGTGGTTCCTCAAGAGACATGATATCCATGATACCTTCATCAGCAAGAAAGGTCTCGTCTACGGGATCAAACTATTCCAAAGTGCCAAGCCAAGGGGATTGAGAGTACATATCGAGAGAGGTCTTAGACATACGAGAATCAGAGGATGCAGAGTTTGAAGCCAAAACAATTTCCACATAATTGACTTCGGCGGGACTAAGAGGCATGACCTCGCCCCAAGCATAAACAAGATCTGGTGTAGGTATGACCGATGGATCAGATTTGACCGAGACCATGTTGACAGAGGCAACATGAGGAGGTGGGAGTGGAAAATTTCTCATTAAGGCAGAATCTTTGAAGAGACATGCCCCCACACTCTCATAGGGAGCACTAGAGTGCTTGTCGTATAGAACATTTCCATCCAAGGAGGAAGAGGCAAAGAAAGATAGTTGATTGATGGTGACAATCTTCCCTTGATGGGGAAAAGGGATCACGCGAAACAAAGAGGAGGCCACGGCATGCATGGCATAAGTCCAACTTCGACCGAGTAGAAGATTGTAATTAAGATAGGCGTCAACAATCTCTGCTTTAACTTGCACTGTCTTGCCTTCCAGGGTGATGGCAAGGTTAGGTCAGACACCGAAGTGTTGCGAATCACACCCATCGAAAGCTTCCAAAGTGTTCGAAGACTGGTTAAGTGTAGGGGAACCAATAGCCTTCCAACATGTAGTTGACATGATGTAGGTGGAAGCACCTTCATCGATGATACTGCAGTGAATGGTCTTATCGTTAAAATTACCTGAATAAGAAAGGCAATCTAATTAGGGAGCCATGGAACATGGTTCTCCAGATCAAAATAGATCAAATTAGAATCAATGGGATCAATGCCCTCGATAGATGACAGCAAAGATTTCTACTGCAATAGGCAGCATTGGAGTACTTCAAGAGCCGACATGGCTGACGTCACCTGAGCCAAATATTCAACAATATTGTAGCGTTGAGCGGCTCGAGCGTTGGGATTATATAAGGATTTCTGTAGCACACCTCGAGAGCGTGGTCACGTAGTGGAATCGGGGTTAGGGCACTCGATTTACAGAGGCCCAGAACTCGGGGTAGTAGAAGAAGGTGCAACTTCTTTTTCTTTCCCAGCTGCTCGAGCTAGAGTTTGATAATTTTTCAATCGAATAGCCACATTAATGGGCGTGTTCATCATGAACACTTGAGATCTAGAGGAAGCAGATCGGGGTTGGTCTACCATTTGAGTCTTATGAGACGGAAATGGATCTTTAAGGGCAACAGGGGTCCCTTTGAGCAAGCGACTAACTTTGTATCATCATGGACAATCTTTGGTATAGTGATCGTCCTCACAAATGAGGCAAGGATATTTAGGTTTTTGTTGCAAAGATTCACCATTAGGCGACTTGGGAGGACCCTGTTTCAGGGCTTTGACTTTAGCTTTGCCTTTCCCTTTCTTTTTCCCTTTTGAGTATTTTTCCGATGTGGTAGACTAGACAAGGTGGACCTCTAAGGTTTTACTAGGGCCTGGAAGATTTTGAGATGAACTATTAGGAGCATCATTCGAGACTGATTTCTGTTTGGAAGAAGTTTTAGCAGCGGTCTGGGATACTGAACCAATAACTCCATCAACGGGAGGAACAATTGGTGACTTTGATGCTGCGGGATTAGATGATGGCCGCAGAGCATTGGGTAACAAATCGTATAAGGTGCTAGATTGAGAGTAGAACAGATCCAAGTACTGGGTACGAGCAATGGCTTGCTCTTTAGTGACACATACACCCATAGCTATATCATGAGAAATTGGGGCTACGAATGATTTGGTAAACCATTCAGTGAGCAACTGATCATCTATCTCGAACTTGATCAGACGACATCTACATCTCCATTCATGGATATGGTTAGAGATGTGCATCGCAGTGTCTTGCTTAAGCGATGTGAGAAAATAGGTGCCAGTTTCATAACGAACCAGTAGCTGAAAATGCGTGAGGAAAGCCATGGATAACGAATTGAAGTTATCAAAAGTACTTCGAGGTAGCTCGATGTACCATTTTGTTGTGACACCTGTGAGGGTCCGTTGGAAAAGACGAAGATGAATGGAATCATCCACGTACAAGTTCGATGAGCACTAGAGGTGATATGTCATCACATGGGCCTGAGGATATTCTTTAGCTTTTCCATCAAATTTTGGGAAATCACTTGCTATCTTGGACGACACTGGAGGCCACTACAGTGAATGAAGGATCGGATCATTCGTAAGGCGCGATACATCTGGCAACTCAAGTGTAGCCAAGAAAGGTAATTGAGTGTTAAAAGGCATGGGAGGTCGATAAGCGGGTCCATAGGGAGGAGCCCATCCCTACTGGTAATGATTTTGGCCCCATAGTGGGGGATTTTAGCCATATGGCATCTGAGGTTGCCCCCATTGCAGATTACCTTGACAAAAGGGAGGATTCTAACCTTTAATACCTTGAAACTGTACAGGCACAGGTTGCTGATAAGTAACGTATGGGTTAAAAGGTTGTTGAGACTATTGACCTTGGACATATGGGTATGGGACCTGTTGTCCTGGAACATAGGGCTGTTGAGCCTGTTGACCCTAAACAAGAGGGTTTTGGACCTGCAGTCCTTAGGCATATGGTTGATACACTTGTTTCCCTTGGACGCAGGGGTTTTATACCTGGTGCCCTTGGCCAGCAAGATTCTGAACCTGTTGACCTAGGATAAGAGGATACTACACCTACTGCTACAGGACTTGACCTTGACCTTGTTCCTGCAAGGGTTGACCTTGACCTTGTTCCTGCAAGGGTTGACCTTGTTGATATGTATACAAGGGTTGCTGCCACCTTGGTTGGTTTTTTTGTTGCAAGGGTTGACCTTGCAGTTGCAAAATTTGTCCGTAGGTTTGCAGAGGTTGGCCATGTGAGGGTATGGGTTGAGAGGTATGCGAAGCATATTGCACCTGCTGTTGCGCAGTCTGCTGCAACTGTTGGAAGGATTGACCTTGCGGTTGTTGCAGGTGACCTTGCTGTGGGATAATCTGCCCTTTTTGTTGCATGGAAAACCCTTACTATGACAAAGGATGCCATTGCGGTAACAAAGGTTGCCCTGGTTGTTGTAAAGGTTGTCCTTGTTGTTGCAAGGGTACTTGAACAATACCTAGGAAATTATCAAACTGAATTTGACCATAGTCAGGCTGGATGTATTACCCAGATTAGAGGGTGTAAATTTGATTAACCAATCCTTGAGAACCATATGGAACGTAAGGATTTTGGTATTGGACCTAAGCCCCATAGGGCTGCTGATACTGAATATTGCTCGATCTAGACGAACCACCAGGATTCTGAACCTGTTGATACTGGACATTGCTTGAACCCATAGGGTCAACATGGTTATAAATAATACTAGAAGAGGGTTGGTTTATACCAAGCATGTGAGCTTGTGAGCCACCCACATTAGTGGCACTTGACACCATAAAGACATTTAGGTTCTGCCCCCCAAGCGGTGGCACAATCTGGCCACTGACTAATCGAATAGAAGAACTAGCAGAGACAATATTTAAAACCACCGATTGTGACTAACGTGTAACTGGGATTGATGATACAAGAGTATTCGGGATAGTGGGTTGCACCGAGACTGAAGTAACAACTGGTTGGGAAGTCATCTTTATGACGAACGGACCTGACGTAGGTCTGATGCCTGACGCCGAGACAAGAATATGGTAGAGTGATGAGGCACTAGGTGTACCTGAAACTAAGTGTCCCAAAGACACATAGCCAGGTCACAAGCTGGCGGGAATACCTTCTGAATAAGGGAAACCATCAGGAGGAAACTGTAGTTGCAATTCTTCCCCCTCAACAGTGTGTGGAGTAGAAACTTTGGAGTCATCCAGAGAAGTGACTGGAGCATCGCCTTTGGGTTCCATGTTTGAAAACAAACGACGATGAATGGTCGAATGCATACGAGGGACAGTTCCAAAGGAACACCCGGCTGGTCGTACGGACTGTAAGGACGTTGCGGTGATATCTTAACAACATCAAATAGAGGGTTCGAAGGATAGATAACCAGTCCATGCTGATCATCAGTGGTCGACGAGTTCTCTGGAGTTCGAATGGAGTTATCTGGAGATTTTGGGCCAAGACCAGCAAATGACCCTGAATTGAAGGTAGGTGGAGGACGAGATGACAACGGTTGAACACTCAAAACAATTGTGAGTTCAACATTTTGGTCCTCAAGTGACTCTGATAACTTAGGAAATGGTTCCTCAGACAATCTTTCAAGTGGAGGAGAGGAAGAGGAATTGGGTGAACCAGATGGTTCAGCCACGATGACCTTGTCTTAGTCAACAGAACAAATAACTTCAAGGCTTTAAAATTTCCTTTTAAGGGAACTCACGATTTGGTCAAAAAGGCTAACAAGATGTTTTGGATCATGGGCAATCAATAACTAAGATGCAGAAAAGACTAATGTTCTTTCATTTTTTAAGAGTCGAGAAAGAAACAAATATGACTCTATCACTTTCGATTGGAAACAAGCTCGAAAGGACAATTGCTCAAATGATATTTTAAGTCTAATGAGTCAAAAAGATCAAATGACTACTCTGGATGATCTAGGTAAATAGGATTACCAGGAAACTGTGAACTATAGAATACCTCTTGGTGAACCAAGAAGTACGAGTAGGCAATCTCCTTGAATGTTGTGTTCGGTGTATCACATTCGCAAGGTGGCCGATTCAGCTTCCTAAGGATAAAAGGATTGCAGCCTAGTGGGGTCTCTCATTATATAATCGATGGTATGGGGAGCACAAATCCTTGCTAGCGTTGTCTAATGCCGAAGCTAACGACAACTGCTAGGTTTAAAGCTGTTGGAACACGTCTCTTGCCTAGACCTTCTAGATATGATAGTTAATGTTAAGTGCACCTTAGGTTAATTGAATTCATTTTAGAGATAATATTGAGTTAATTTTTAGTTTTTCAGGTCTTAGCAATGCTACTCAAAAAACCTAAAATGCAACTAAATGAGACAAGACCCTTTCAATTTGATGAAATGCCTACACTAGAGAGGGTAGAAACTACTCAATCAAATGCAAACAATCAAGCAACTGAAAACGAAATGATCTTTCACTAATTCACTTTTTCAAAAATAAACTAATGAAAAATGCATTCCAATTCCCAATTTCCTGACAAGCACTTATCTATCAGTCCTTTAAAAATGAAACAATTTCCTTTCCTTTTTCAAATGCTGATGCAATTCTAGTTTTTTAAGAGATGCAAATCATAATGATGCAACAAGTTAGATTTACAAACTTTCTCATGAAACAATGCAATAAATTTTTCGCATACAATCTTTCAATGAAAAAGTTTCTGAGACTATGAGCTCTTCAAGTAGATGAAAACATCAGATCAATGAAACACCGACTTTACCAAACACAAGACTAACAATGTAATCTATGCCGCAAAAAGAAGTTCAAGCTAGTAAATGAAACCTTTTTCAAACTTGTGCAAAAGAGGTCAAAGTCGTAAAAGGACCAAAAAACAAATGCAAGGAGCAAACACACCCACACTCGGACATGATGAGTCCACAAGCTATTGAATGGGTGACTAACTAGATTCTCTAGTGTCACTGACCACTCAATGACTCAATCAATCAAATAACAAGATGACAAGCCAACAAGCAAGCAAAAACCAAATGCAAAGTAGCTGCCTAATTGGGAGAAAATAGTAAAACGGCTCACTGGGTCAAAAACACAAGAGCAGAACAAACTAGCCAAGATTGGGGTCAAGCCCTATTCTTCACTTATAGGCATTAGCGCGACTGCCTAACTGAAAACAAGCACCAGAGGTTGGTCGGCGCGACTGTTCCTTCGCAATTCACATTGGTTGACGCGACTGTCAGCAGATTAAACACGTTGGTCGAGGAAACTAAGGAAAAAAAATCAAAACAGGGACCAGATCTGCCACTATGAATTTTAGACTTAAGTCAATAAGCAAGGGAAAAGAAACAAAACCAAAGGGAAAATGTGAAACTAGCAAAGTTTTCACGAAATCATGAAATCCAAAACAAACAAAAGAATGGGATCTCCCCAGTGGAGTCACCAATTTGTGGTGAAGTAAAATTATAAGTGTAGACACGAATGAATTCCTTTAGCCTGATAATGCGTCTAGCCACAACAAATACATTCTATGGAAGATTTCCTTAGGTTAGAATCAATCAAGAGGGCCTACCTCTTGGTCACTTATCCTGCTTGATGATGTCTTCACTTTCTTGCTCCAACAATCTCTCGCTTCCTTCTTCAAGCTCTTGAAACAAGTAAAAAACAACAACACACAAACATAATAATTGAAAAATTGCAATTCAACCTACTTAATGATTCAAGAAGCATTAAGACACGAATATGTAATATTACAAAACATGTAGGAAATCAATCGATAGTTGCATATATTAATATCAAAGAGAGATTACAACCATTCATCTTGACGTCGTAGTCTTCCTCTGACAAGACCAGGTTCCCACACACTTCTACTAGCACTCCATGATGGCTTCAAACAACAATAGTTTAAAGTCTCTTCCCTTTAGGCTTCACTCCAAACCAAACATACTTCTCTCTCACACAACTAGATGGCTACAACTAGTAATAGCTTGCTTGTCTAATCAAAATAGTATACTCGCACTCAGTCAACACCCTAACTAGCTTGTGCTTGGGAAGAAGGGAGGTTTATATAGGAAATATGGATGGGAGATGGATCCTCTTCTCATGGGAGAAGAACTTATCCCTTGAGGTAGTTCCATCATTATGAGGGAAAGGAGCGCAAACTGTCATCCTCGACCCCATCCGGCCAAACCATTTACTAGACTTCGGTTACAAAGCTTCTAGAGCTGGAAGCTTCAACTCCAAATTTAAAAAACTTTCCAAAACAGGACTGGCACGACTAGAACACAGCTCAGTCACACTGGTCAGCGTGGGGAATAGTGCTAATCTCTGCATATTGGCGCGGGGGAGACAAAGGTCATTAGCGTCGGCCTTGTAAACTAGGCAAAATAGAAATTTCAGGGGAAATGGTGCAAAAGGGAAAAGATCTATTCATGGAGAGGGACATAATGGGAGTTTCTCCATGAAGGAAAAGCATGCAGGGTTCACTATAGAGGTCCTCGAGGATCAAGGAACGAGGAGTACTTGGACGGTGAAAAAATGTTGTGTAACATCCACCTTCCAGTATATCTTGTCCCATCGATTTCAACACCTTATCTGGGACCAAGATCAAATATTATTTTGAGTGCCTTGGAACTTGCATACATAAATGGGAATACAACAATGTCTCTTGATTTTAGATCTTGTATGTAACTTGAATTCAACACATTCATGTGTACCTATCAAGATGTACTTTTGTACCCTAACATTCATTTACATTATCAGTGAGTTGTCTCGCATTGGTTACTGATTGAAATTAGTGGTTGGTAATCCAATGAATTCTTTCTATGTTGGACTTCACTTAAATCCATTCACATAGATTGAATTGTACTAATTTGGGTTATATGTGAATACTATGTGAAGGCTTTTGGTATCAATGCCATCTTTCAACAATCTTCTTGTTTCAAATCATCTTTTTGCAGCATATTGTTTCATTAAAAATAGTCATTCAACAATAGCATGATGGCAGCTACTCTTTATTCATATCCTTTTCTAACAAATCAATAAATCTAGACTAGTCTTCAATCAACATAAACCATGATTTCTGCTTCAGCACACATTATCAATTCAAGGCTCAGGTGGAGGCTAGCCCTAATTCATCAAGAAGAAGACAAAATTTCAGAAGAAGAAGAATAGAAACAAGTATAGAAACTTATAGCTTTTGTAGCTACAAAAAATTGTTGTGGCTACATAAATTATTGTAACAACCTATTTGATGGTTGTAACAGCCTGTTTGAGGGAACTTTTTGAACAAATATTTCAAGTATATAGAGCTTAAATAAAAAAATTCTAAGGCATGGGTTTTTTTCTATAAGATAATAAATTGAGTAAAACGTGGGTGAAATTTCAAAAAACTACATGACAAGTGATGCAAAACCCTGTTTTTAAGGTCAATTTATAATTTTTTTTTACAAAAAAATAGGTTACTTTGTTGTAGAAGATTTGTAGTTTTTTATGGTTGCATGTGTCCCAAGACAACATCATAACTTGGAAATGTTTTCAAATGATGAACATATTCTTATCTACTTCTCAACGAAAATTTCCAATATTTTTAGATTTGGCACAAGTTTCCAGCATGAATAAAAGATCAAACTTGTATTTCAAAATCATCAATAGTTCAAGAATCAGAAGACGCTTACAGATCATACTTCAGTTTAATACCATTTTGAGCTTCATACAAAGCCAAACTTGAGGTAAATAAAAATTAAGACTTTTTATTTCATTACAAATTTAGGAATATGTGATGAATAACCACTTTTCCATCCACCATTATTATTAACCATCTTTTCCATCAACCATTATTATTAGCCAATTCTTTTGTTGACATTTGCTTAAGTCACTCTTGTTACATTACACCATTTATATTTCCTATTACATTTTCTCTATACTTTGGTATATCTTGTTGCATGTTGTAATATCAATGTTGCTTTCTCGAGATTGTTGGTGTCAAATTCATCTATGAATTAGTATGCTCATCCTTGGTTGGAACTAGTTATTTTTGTTCCAAGTAATCATGTTCACTTATTTTTGTCAAAATTAATTTGGAGAGGGATAAGCCAATTCTCGTCATTACTATTGCAACTATATTTGAAGACGAAGGGTTGCCATAAGGAGTTGTTCTAAATTGCATTTTGTGAAAAGAAGTTACCAATAGAAGAGAAGTCTCACATTTTGATTGAAGAGATGCATAGAAGTTTTTGTGATGGCATTCGAATTTTTGTTTTTCTTCCTCATGCTTTCCTTGGCTTCAACGAAATTTATCAAGTTCAACAGCCAGAAGGAGATGGAAAGTTATAAAATAATCCTACAATGATCCCATAAGTGGCTTTGCACAAGTATTCAAGAAGATGATTCACAAGATTAATATTGCCTTGAAGAAGTGGCATATATCATTGTTAAACTAGGGCCATAAATATGTGAGGATTTCCCCTATTGGTGATTTCCTTTCCTCTACATTTTGAAGGACCTTCACAAAGCTTTCTATGAGAAGAGCACGTAGATGAAGAACACATTAAAGATCAATCCCTTGAAGAAGAATGCAATAAAGTAATAAATCATTAGGATCAAGTCTTGGTAACCCATGGTCCATGATTCAAATTTTCTTTCCAACCATATATATACACATATAATGGAGATTTGGGGCAATAAATAGAGAATTTTTTAAATATTATTCAGAAATTTTACAACCATGTGTTGAGGATAAATTAGTTCCAAGAATGGAAAATTTTCATCCTTGCTTCCCTCTTCACATCATAGATTTAGATCAGCTCACTATTTTGAAGACTTAAGGTATAGCATGCTCGATTTATTAGGCATCTTGTGATAGGGTTATGATTTAGATTGACCTGATATCATTTTATCATTTCATGAGATATTCTATCATTTGTTAGAGTTATAAAATATTTTCATGTTGTTCATGAGGATGTTAGCATAATAGTTTTTGCATATATCTTTGAGGATGAGGCATTGGAATGGTTTGAGGTTCTTTTAAAATTTCATTGTGATGTTCTCAAATAATGGGATCTTCAATATGAATTTTTCCCTTGATTTCTAGTTGACATTTTGTTATAGTATTTAGTAAATGTTTTTTGGTTGTTTAAGAAAGTATTGAAGTAGGTCTACTTCAACAAAAAATACTAATCCCATTCCTTTAAATCATAGAGAAATCGAGACATTATACCTCTTAGAAAAAATAGTTGTTCAAAGAAAGCTAACTCATTTCCAAACAAAGGAGGATACATGTTGGACTGGATATGTTACAAATGCATCAGTTTTTCATGAGGATATGCAAATATCTCAATATGGGGGAGATGTTGGGTCACTGATTTGTCTCCATTTCACCTTTATTTATAGTCATATTTTCTACTATTTGTTTCATTCCTTCACCCATTGATTACCCATTTTCCACAATTTCTCGTAAAAACATCACAATCATTTACAATGCTAAAGTGGTTAATTATCATATATTTCTTTTGTTTGTAATGTGTTAATTAGGATTCCTCGATGGGGGTGTCCAATCATCGCAACAGGTGGTTGCGCGTTGCAGTGTGGATTCAGATCGGCCTCCACGTGTAGCACGAACATCATAAAGGCCATTGGGACCTGGGCTCCTCCCGCGAGCATTACTTAATGTGAAACACAGGTAGGAGGGTGGCCATTTGCAGCTGTTGGGCGATGAGGAGGGAGTGTTGGGTGTGGGACAACAATGAGGTATTGGCGTCCTAGATCAAGCGAAGGCTTGGGGCGATGGTGTAGGACGAGTTCAGTGTAGGCCAGTATGCATGGGACTGGAACCTGCAAGCACTCAAGCCGTGGGATCCAGGAGAGAACTAGAATAGTTGTCGTGAAGAGAATTGCAGTCTTAGGGTTGGAGATTGTGGGTGGTGGGCTTTCGCTTCCCCTACCCCACTCTAGGTCTACTTAGGGAACAAGATTGCTCCTTTAGAGAGGTAATGTGATAGAGAATTTGGGTCATGGCTCTTCCCCTTGAGCGGCTTGTCCACTTCAGAGACTGGTAGCGCGCTCCCGAGCTCACTGACAAATAGTGGGGAGGGGTATAGGAATTTCACCAGGTAACA
The DNA here is from genome assembly GCA_000404065.3 of Pinus taeda. Lineage (NCBI taxonomy): Eukaryota > Viridiplantae > Streptophyta > Pinopsida > Pinales > Pinaceae > Pinus > Pinus taeda. The sequence continues at coordinate 128,406 of APFE030922958.1, read as the reverse complement.
GTGAACCCTGACATCGGGGAGGTAAGTAGTGTATTTTTGTGTTTGGTCCATATTAGGCTTGTGTGGTGGGTTGCATAGGGAAGCCAAGTTTGTCCCCGCAGTGGTGAAACTAGCGGAGGAGGAGTCAGTTGTATGCCGAGACAAAGAGGTTGCACTCGCAAAGGGGCAGCCAATCACCATATGGAAAATTGTTTGCCGTAGGATGTGCCCAATTCAGGCTCGGAGTCGACCGAGAATCGCCACTTTAATGCTGAAGCGACCATGTCCCCAGGTCGCTCCCCATGCCACGTAGAGGCCCCAGCCACCTTGGACTCCATTGCAGCAGAATTGAACAATCTCCATCTAAGCACAGAGACTCTAAGGGAACAAAATTACGATGATCGAAATGAACTAGTGGCCTACATCAATGACCTCCAACACACATATAATGAGCTCCTAGACTCCATAAATGGCCTTTAGCAATAGCTCCAGCAAATAAATGACCACCTTCGTGCATTGGAGGTACGGGTGGAGCATATTGATTACCACAAGCATGAGTGGGCAGCATTCTTTGCAGCCCTGCCACCATTTGCCCCCAACCCACCCCCGTAATGTGTAATTCTAGAAAATTATCTTCTTGTGCTACTTTTGATTTGGAAATAACTAATGACACAGGTTGTCTTGGCTTCTTCACAGGCTCAATATTGTCCAGAGCAGAACTCTTGTTAGCTCTCAAGCCTGTTATTTTGCCTAATGTGGTAGAAATGATGTACTCAGATAATCTGTTGATGTATTTTGTTTTTGAAGTTATGATAATATAATACATCTTTTTTTACCGACAAAAAAAATGAGTTAATTAGGATTATGCTTGGTTTTGCTAATGGTAATTTACCAACTATGTTCTTAAAGCTAATTTCAATAGTCATCTCTGTGATCTAGGTATTAACACCATTATAAAATGAAACCATGTACATAATCTTCATTTCTAAGACCCCTAATATGGATCTTTTTGTTCAAAGTTCACCCAACTCACACGTATGAACCTCCAACATCTGATCGAAGGTAATAAGTAGTAGTTTCAGGGAATCAACTTCAGACACAATTTTTGTGCAAATCAAGATGAATTTTAAAAAACTAAAACATGGGTGTTTTTGCAAAACAAGCCCATGTAGGCTTTACTGGAGTGGTTTCATCAGATTGTGAAGGATATGAGAGATATTCCTTATTCTTTAAACCATATTTTCCTATAGTTTGTGTTATGGTTGTTTCCTAAAATCCCAAATTTTATTTATGTTAGAGATATGATCCAAAAGAACATGGAATTGGTTGTGACATGCTCATACCCCATATGTATAAGTAGGCATTCAGTTGATTGAATAGGGAGGAACAATAGACAACAATTTGAGTTTGAATTCATGTATACATTGTTTCCTTTGATGCAATATCAAACAAATGATCCTTTTATTTCCATTGCGCATTCATGAGCGATTGATATCATTTAGAGTAAATTTTTTACATTTCTTAAAGCTTCGTGCAATCACCTGAAGGGCCCCTTATGGACGTATGAGATGGCTATAGTATAAAATATTTTATTACCTTGTAATTCATTTGTTTCCATGCTCTAGTTTTATTTTATTTTGTTACAACACTGTGTTAGGTACTTTGTTTCAGGTTTCTAACCATATGTTCTTTTCCATATTGCAGTCATGCACTTGAAAAACCCAAAAATATTTGCATTTACAACATTTTCATTTGTATCATAAGATTTCCATTAAACTAAATTTCAAGCTTACATTCATGCTTGCCATAATAAGATGTACCAAGCTTTCATAGGTTTAGAATTATATGCTTTCATGGTAGCTAAATTGCAATGCTTTTATAGATTAAAATTGCATGCTTTCTTAGAATACTTTATATGCTTTAATAGATTAGTTTTGCAAGTTTTCTTAAATTATAGTTGCATGTTTTCCTGGACTAGAGTTACTCACTTTCCTAGACTAGGAGTACTTGCTTTCATAAAATAGTTTTTATGCTTTCTTAGAGAAAAAAAATTCCTTCATAGTTTAGATTTCCATGCTTTCTTAGAATATATTTCTTTCTTTCATAAGATAGATTCATATGCTTTCCTAGAAGGAAATTTATCTATTTTCATAGATTAAAGTTGTTTGGTTTCATAGAGTATTTCTATTTTCTTTATGGATTAAATTCATATGCTTTCATAGATTAAAATTTTATGTTTTCCTAGAATAAGTTTATACACTTTCATAAAATAGATTTATATTTTTTCATAGAATAAATTTACCTACTTTCTATATTAACTTTCAAATCTTTCGATTGTTTCCTTAAATTAATGTTGTCAATGCTTCTTAGAGTAATATTTTGTTTCATGTCAAAATTTCAAGTGTAATTGAAAGATAAATTCCTAGCATATACTTCATAAGTTTACCTACTTGGATTGATAATTTAATGTAACATAATTTAAAGCACGATTAAATTGACCGACAAAGCTTTTGTTTGACTTTTTATTAAAATGATTTTCATAACATGAATTGTAAACATGTTTTAAACCATCAATTTCACATTTTTTAATGTTGTGTAGGACCGATAATGAGGGAACAAAACGTTGTGTTAAGAATATAAAAAGTCTGAAATATGTAAATAATCATGCATGCTTGCCATAATTAGATGTACCAAGCTTTCTGTTTAGAAGTTATATTTTGGCGTGGTAGCGAACTGTGGAGGGGGGGGAAAGGTTAAAATATGCATGCAACTTTTTACAAAAGTATGAGGACTGAAGAAGAAAGAACATACAAGCATACTCTCAACTTACAATACAAAAATCAATTAAGTGACTCCAAGAATCATGTTCTATATAAATTACATAAAGAATTTCTGAAACAAAGGCCAATGAAACCAATGAGACTTGCAATAAAAAAAACTTTATATATATAAACTATAATTTTATTGAATATTTTTTTCTATAACATATCTCAAAAATTACCATATTAATGTTTTTGCTATATTTACTTTTATGTCAATTTAAAAATAGTAATGACAATGTACTTTTTGTCTTCTCAAAATATTGTGTAAATTGCAAAGGACAAATGAGAGGAAAACCAATACATGGGAGTAAGGGTGTTCAAAAAAATGTACGAGGTAATAAACTAAATGAACATAATTGCATTGCAGGAGAATCAACACTACCAAAACACGCAACATAAGTATGTAATCATTGGTTTATTCTTTAATGTGCATTGAATATAATTATTGTAAGAAGTGTTAACTTTCAATTGCTTTATTGTAGGAAAAGAAATTAAAATGGAACCCATTCAAAACATAAGACAGAGAGAAGGAAAAAAGTGTTTGATCACAAAGTTTATGAATACCTACATTTTTTTCCTTACTTGTAATTCCATATTTGTGTGATATTACATTTAAATAATTAATTAACACTTATCCATGGATATGGATGTCTTCTAATAGGTTGTTGAAGCCTCAGATTTTTGCTGCTCCAACATGGGAGATAACTACACGATCCAAACCTTAAGACAACTCCTTTTCCGTTTAAAGTGGTGGCTCCGACTAAGGATAATGGGACTAGTTTCCGAATATGGTTTTTTTCAAATGAGAGTGGGTGGTTTACAAGTGATTGGAATAGAATAATGATAACTCGAATGACCTATACTATCATGAAAAGATCTAGCTAACTTAATCCAATATAAACCAGGGTACTTCTGTATAATATGTGATCTACAAATATATATGCTTGACATGTGATAATAAAGATCAATAATTCATAAAACAAAGATGATAACGTGTAAAGATAATTTCTTTGACTAAATAGTTAGTCAAATAAATGTATAAACTATATCGCATATATATATATAGATATATATGAAAATAAATAATCTCAGCTAGGCATCATACAATAGTGCAATTAATGCTTTAACAGAAAAAACATATCTCATATACAATTCATGAAAATAAAGTGTTGTCACTAATCAAACAGAAACAGGGCTAATCATATAAGATAGAAGTACCATATATGTGAAGTTCTGCTCATTTGACTAATGACATAGATCAACTCCTTTCTTCAGATCAAATTATCTTCCAAGTATACAAAAGTGCATCAACAAATGAAAGTACTCTAATATTTAAAAGAAACGATCATGTTCCATAATTTCACCAAAGCATTCACAAACTTACAATAGTGCATTCTTTGCAAATGCTTTTGATAAAATTCTGGACCCTTCTCTAAATGCTTGAGGAGGGTATAAATATTATTCTAACTAATGTTAAAAAATATATTATACAAAATTTGAGGAGGTTTCAAACAACCTTCATCCTAACTAGTTAACTAACTCTAAAAATAAACAGTGGATTGATGAGAAGAGGTTATGATGATGATTTGTTGTATGCCAGCTTGTCCTTTAAATCACATATATCAACCATCGGTTTGACTTCAAGAGGTGCCCCAAAATGTGTTATGACCTTTCCTGTGAAAATTACATCTGTGAGAGGTGGCAGCATCCGCTGAGTTGAATGGAGAGAGCAGTTAAGGGTCATGATTTGATTGTCTGGCTTGATGAGGTATTGCCAATACGACTCCCAATCAGTGTTTTCCAATTTTGTGATTACTTCCCTTTGAGTTTCTGCTCTTTCCTTCCATCTATTATACAAGTCATTCAAATCGGGCAATTCTTTTGGGTTGCCTTCTTTCACCAAGTTAGTGGAAAATAAAGTATGGTTTACCGCCTTTACTATATTCTTTGATCCTTACATCCCAATCCGTGAAAATAATGTCCTTTTGTGTCTCCTCAATCTCAGGCAGAGTGGCTTTCCTACCCTCTTTTGTTTGTAGCCATTCGATGAAATCTGAGATTCTTGCATTCAAATCAGTAAACTCAGTTCTCTGGTCAATCACTTTATCTGTTAGTTGGTCGCTAGTGATCAAATAAGGAGTGATATATGACATATTTTGGAAAAATTGTTCCTGTTACTTCAATAAGAGAGAATTAAGCTCTAGCGCCTCTTTGATGAATTTCTCGAGGGTAGGAACATCCTTATATATTTCCATGGCTTGCTGCAAGTCTTGGAGTTGCATATTTTTGGCCGATATGTCTGCTTCGTGGCTTATTTTCAGCACCTCCATGATCTGTTGCAATTGGGCTAGTTGCTCAACAACCTGCCTTTCACACTTTCCCTCTCTATATCGAGTTATCGCTTGAGTTGTGCAATCTATTCTTCTTTTTATTTCAACAAAACAAATCTTTTAGTAGCTTTATCGATGGTAGAAGTTTCATATGCTCCCATAAACTATGAGAATCTAGTCAAGTTTTCAGTTGGGTTGGAAGGGACGCCCTTCCAAACTATGTCCATTTACTCATTCCCAGGTGGGAGTTCAGGTGTTTCAATCTTTCTCCTTTTCCTTTGTCTCCTTACTACAAACTTATGTAGCAGGCTGTAGAACACATCAAGAGAAACGATTTTAGTCACCTTCAAGACAATTTCCAATGTGGGCAGAGTGGTTATGATTTTAGTTTGCTGATATGTCATCACTTTCTCATCCATTGGTTCAGAGTCTGTATTCTTCTGAACATGCATAGTAGTTTGATACTCTGTAGTTTCTTGGGCATCTGTTGTCTTGGGAGTTTCTTGTAGTTTCTTATTGAATTGATCCCACTCATGCTCCAGATGGCTACTTTTGATCTCCGAAACAATATCTTTAGGTGGGGTACTCATACCCTACTTTTCAGCTGTTTTCCTGTTGGATTCTACAGTAGTCTCGATGTCTTGGGCGTTTTTTGTATTCAATGCTTTTCCTGTATCTGCATGAGACTCTATGCGAGAATCAGGTCCCTCATTGTTGACAGTCACACTAGGGGTAGGCTTGTCCTCAATTTTCAACAAATGTAGTGGGATTACCTCGAGCCTTTTGTTTCTAAACTCCTGAAATCTCTCAAAATCTCTAAGACTTAGATTTGTCCTCGCCCATTCAAATGATTATTCGAAGGATTGAGCCGACTATAAAGGTCTTCAAATTTATTAGCCTCATAGTTATGAGGCTTGATCTTTACTTAAATGGTGATGTTATATGTTATCTTGTCTTGATCAAATTGCCTTTTGGGCAAAGTATGGAGCCTAATAATTTCCAGACTTACTGACTCCTTTATCGCATGATTAAAATTTGGTAAAGAAAAAGAACCGCACCTGATAGGAAAAGATAGCCATAATAACTTCTTGCTTTCTTTGAGAACTTTGGTCAAGCTTTTCCCACGGTCTAATGGGCTATTTCTCTTGCTAACAATTTATCAAAAACATACAAAGGGAGGAAATGTGGGTCTGATGTGCTACCAAAAACCCTAATGTAGGTGAACCATTCTTCAACAAAATATTTTCCGACAGCCAGAAGTTTTGTAGCAGCTTCTTGGGAAAACCTGGGGGCTTTCTTATTGAAAATTAATTGATGCAGTGGAAAAATAACAACATGACATATTTTATAGAAATGAGGTATATAATGGGATTCCCAAATTTTCTTATGGCTGAGATGGATAGGGTAGGGGTCCTGTAAGGTCCATTTCTAACCCATGATTGGAAATTTAGTTCAGAAACAGATGGCATCCATAATATAAGTACTAAAATATAATGGAGTAAGGTTCTCTGGAGAGGAGGATCTCTTCTGTTGATATTCAATGATGACGGTGGCTAGGTTATCAAATAGGATGGTGGCCAAATTCATAATGTGGGAATTAACACATGCATCAATCAGAGGAATCCATTCTATGGAAAACATAGCCTTATTAGGTAACCTGTATATTCTACATAACACAGTAGCTGCATAGTTGTAGGGGTTTTCCAAATAGGCTACATGATACATACCCATTTTATCAAATTCAAACTTGTTCTCCAATAGTCTCCAGCCCTGAATCATCTTGAAGGGTTCTTCGTTTTTCTTTGCAAAGTTGGCCTCATATGTCTTATCATATATATCCTGAGGGTCAAGTATATGGTACATTTTCTTCAGGTCCTATGCTCTAAATGACCCCATGAGTTCCATTCTCGAATTCCTAAGTTTCCTATCTTCAATGGTGAGGTTTTCCACCACCCACCTGATCATATCAGTGTATGGGAGGATTTTTGCTCTCAATCCTATCCTATGAAGAAAAGATCAGGCAACATCCTTGAATTGGAGTCCCAAAGGTCTTATTGAGTCAACTATTGCTCTTGTGACAGTAATCTTGGGACGCTCATCCTCAAGCCTATTGTATATGACCTCCTAAGTTGTTTCTCCCCCGTCAGCACTACAGATCGTATCAGAGAATATGGGAGGAATTTATGTTAGCTCAAACTCTGTAATGCTCTACTTTTTTTGTTTCTGCATCGCCTTCCGCAATGACATATCTTTTGTAGCTTGCTTGAAATGGATGAGATATATCAGCACAAATAATATTGGGTGATTAAGGCTAAAAGCTTTGTGAAAAGACTTTGAATCGTGGGAGGATTTCAAATGAGATACTCAACATTAACTAGCCATAACTTGGAAAATCATTACCTCTCCTCAAGCCGCTAAACATTAATTACCCTATCAAACCATTCATTATTATATTAAAACACAGTTACTTCCCATGCTTGGTGTTTGATTCATGCATCGCAAGTTTTGAAACAATGTTATATAGTGTTACTTGTTGATAATGCGAAATGCGATTGTAGATATCACAATATCGTATTTCACAAATCGTCTACAGATGACATTGTGGCAGGTCTTATTTACATGCGACTTTCACGAAATGTGATTTCAATTTCTTAAGGGGTTTTGATTGGTATGTCACAGCAGGAGGTTTGATCACATACCACAATTTCTTTAAGGTGTTTATGATCATCACATGGGAAAATGTGATTTGTAATTTGCGATGGGGATCCTGAATGGGGGGGTTGTTTCATAGTACAACAATTGGTGATTCACTTGGGAGAACCAATTATATCTAATTGGTTTTCTGAAATTTCTAGAACTTTCAAAGTAAGAAGAGTTATAGGAATAATAATTACATGAGTTATAAAGTAAACAACGTTTCTCTAGAATCATAATCACTTACCCAGCCTATTTATTCAACTTCTTCACCCTTTATAGTGATAAAAATACAAATGCCTTCATGAGTCAATATTAAGATTTTAAAGAGATATAGCGGGTGTCTTTCTACATGTTAGTTTTTGGTTATTTACTCATTTATCATAGATAGAGCCTCTACTTCCAGCAAGCGTTCATAGCCTCGATAGGGTTATATTTTAACCAACAATGATTCATTGTCCCATCTGAAGCAATCTTCAAAATTCAAAATGATATTCACTTGCTTCCCATCTCATTTGGATCTTGTCCTTTTTCTTTTTTTGTTTCTTAAAAGCCATTGTCTAGGCTTGGTAACCTAATAATGACAATGCCACTCACTAGTTGTAACTAAACTGGACAAGTTGGCTCTTGATGAGACCCCTTGTCCTTTGATTGATTAGATCATTGGCTATTACCCTATTTTGGTCTGCAACTTTGGTAATATCAGTCTAATTATTTCCCTATGATCATGGTGAACAAGCTCGTAATGAGACATATTATCTTCTAAGCATTTTATATTTTAGAATTACACTCTAAAAAAGGAAGGTTTTATCAGATGGGGTGAATCATTGGCTCATTTAAGAGTTTTAGATGATAATGATAGAGTTTTAAGATACTGATCTGGAGAAAGTCCTTACTAGGTTAAAGATTATTTTCTTGACTGATAACAACACATCTATACTTTATAAAGGTAAGAGTTTGTTCATAGAATATATTAGCAAGATCAAGTTTTTCCAAAGAAATCAGGCTTACTTTGATATTCAAATGTCCTAATTATTCTTTAACTTATCATACTTATAGAAGCAAAAAATTCAAAAATATTATCAAATATTTTATTTTGAAAAACCAAATGTAAATACTACTTAACCTTTATTTTCATAATAATTTTAAAAGGGATAGATACAAAATTAGAAGAAGTTATCTTCTAGGAAAAGTATTTCTTGAGAATTTTCCCATTAACGGGTAAGGAATTTGTCCTTCCTAATAAGTCTTGTAAAAGAAATGTTGATTGACCAATTCTGTCAATGACTTGGAAGGGCCAAGCCATAGTCTTTGGAATATTGTATGTTTACCTTTTTCCTCATGTGCTTTGTCACATTTCAAGACCAAATCACCTACTTCAAAAGTTTTATGACTGGCATAGGTTGTATCAAAAGAGGCTTTGACTAATGGTTGATGATGGAAGTGGGTTGCTTTAGCCTTTTCTCATTCTTTCTCGAGTTTAAGAATCTGGAATTGTCTTGCTTGCAGAGAGGAGGAAGGGTTTTCATCGATGAATTGCACTAGGGCGAGAGATGGATTTGCTATGTTTGTGGGGAGAATAACTTATTTTCCATAAACTAAAGCAAAAGGAGAAGAAACGATGGAGGCCTTCTGTGTAATTTTGTCTTCCCAAATAGAAAATGTCAATTCTTTGTGCCAATTCCTATGATTTTGGTCAATAGTCCTTTTGATGATTCTGATGAGGTTTTTGTTTATCAATTTTGCTAGCCCATTACCTTGTGGATAATAGTTGGTTGGATACTTTAATTTAAAACCTCTCTTCAAAGAAAATTGTACCATTGTATTTCCAAAGAAATAATATGCATTTTCAAACATTAAAGTTGTGGGTAAGCCAAACCTGGTAATTATGTACTGATCAATGAAGTTTGTAATGCTTTCTATATTAGCTATCTTTAAGGGGATAACTTTGACCCATTTTGTAAAATAATTAGTAGTTGTAAGGATGTATTTGTGCTGCTTGGAAGAGTTAGGAACAATCTCACCAATTATATCTAATCCCCATTGTTCGAATGGTTGTTGGACGTTCACTGGTTGTAAAGGGATTGTTGGCTTCTTTTCTCTTCCAGCTGCAATTTGATAGGTTTTACATTTTCTTGCATATTCATGTGCATCCTTGAATAATGTTGGACAATAATAACCCGCATGGAGGATTTTTTGAGCTGTATTGTTTCCTCCAAAATGTCCTCCAGCTGGTCCATCATGTAATTCTTGCATGACCTTTTCAACTTTAGGTTTTTCTAGGCATCTTAACAATACCGAATCATAGTTTTTTCTAAACAATACATCATTTGTTAATTCATACTGATTTGATTTCAACCTTAAAGCATACTTTGTTTTATAATTGAGATGCATAGGAGCACATCCATTCTTCAAATAAAACTTCAAATCAACATATTGTGATTGTGCATCATTGAGGCTTACTTTTGATTTTTGCACTTCATTACCTTGGCCTTCTTCTGTTGATAGGTGGGAAGCTCCAGTCAACATCGTGCAAAAAAATTGGCCCGTAACAACTTTAGTTGGTCGGATTTCTACATCGTATCCTTGAAGCACAGTAACCCAATTGGCTCTTTTCTCCTCTACTTCTCTTTGAATCAATAATTGCCTTACTGCAGGGTAAGGTAATACTATTTTTATGTGGGTTTTAAGAAAAGAAGGTTTGAAATGTTTCAGGGTTTTAAAAACAACAAAAGCCTGTTTCTCAACAACTGAATAATTTAACTCAACACCTTGCAAGTTAGAACTGAAAAAAGAGATGGATGCCTCCATATTTTGTTCATTCAGTTGTGTTAAAACTGTTGCATATGATGTATCGGATGAAAAAGTGTACAATGAAAAATGTTTGAGAAAGTTAGGGGTTGTTAAAGAAGGAGCATTGATAATGGATTTTTTTAATCAACTCAAAACATTCTCTTTCATCTTTACCCCACTTGAAGACCATGTTTTTTCTTTTCATCACTTGAAGGGGTAAGACAATCTGTGAAAAATCTGGAACAAATCTTTTTACAAAATTAATTTGACCTAGGAATGATTGCATGGTATTTTGTTATGTGGGAGAGGAATTTTTTCAATCTCTTGGACTCTATGAGGATCAATGTAAATCCCTTTCTTGGACATTATAACTCCAAGGAGTTTGCCTTCTGGTAAAGTAAAATAAGATTTTTTTTGGATTTACGAAAATGCCATATTTCTTGCATATTTCAAAAATATGCTTGAGGTCATTAAATGGTTGTTTCTATCCTTAGAATAGATTGTGATGTCATCTAGGTAAATAAAAATTGATTTATTAATTAGACCTTTGAAAGAAATATCCATAGCATGTTGAAATGTAGCACCTGCCTTTATGAGTCCGAAAGGCATCTTCTTATAAGTGTATGTTCCCCACTTGGTCCTGAATGTTGTCTTTAATCTATCATCTTGATGTAAAATAATTTGATTTTATCCTAAAAATCCATCTAGAAAAGACATTAATTCGGAACCTGCAACTGATTGCAATATTTGCTCCATAGTAGGCAGAGGAAAGTTATCCTTTTGACAAGCTTTATTTAGATTTCTAAAATCAATAAAAATCCTAATATCACCATTATTTTTCGTTATAGGGACCATATTTGATACCCATTTTGAGTGTATAACAGGAAAGATTATCTTGTCTTTGAGGAGCTTGTTCAATTCAGATTTGATTTGACTTTCAAGGTTTGGGTGAATTTTCCTAAGCTTCTGTTGTACTAGGTTTTCATTCGAAGTCATTGGCATGGTATGTTGAATTACATAGGTATCATAGGTATTGAGATCTGCATAATCCCAGGCAAAAACACCTTTATATGTTTTTAACAACTTAATGAATGATATCCTTTATTCAAACGATAAACCAAGACCTAGGTTGACTTTTTGAGGTTTTTCAGTTGACCCTAGGTTTACCACTTCAAATATCAGAGTGGAACTCTAAGATTTGGAGTAGGTAGTTTTCTTGAATCTATCCTTTAAATCATAGAGATCTTCCATCTTACCTATAGACTTTGGAATTGGGTTTTGATCTGGTTTATGGTTGATTTGTAGATCATGCTCATGTTCATCTATGGTCTGTTCCTCATAAGACCCTTCTGATGTAAGGAAATCGATTATATCCACAGCATTGTTAAACATTCTCCAATTTGTCACATTATCGAGAATGGATGGCCTAAAATCTAACTCTATTGAAAATCTATCTGGACTAAATTCTTCAGGAGCTATAAGCTTGGATGCCACATTAGCAAGTAGATTAGCACTTGCATTTTGCAACCTGGGAACTGAAGAAATGTTAAAAGCAATGAAATGAGAAGTAAGATTCTGGACAAGAGATTGATAATGTTTAAGGTGCCCAAACACACAATGAATTGTATTTCTTACTTGTTTAACAATTATTTCTGAATCTCCATATACTTGCAAATATTTGACATTAAGGCCAATGGCTTTATACAACCCTAGAATCAATGCTTCATATTCTGTGGTATTGTTGGTGCATTTAAATTCAAGTTTGCAGACTAACATGGCTTTCTCTCCTTGTGGATCGATTAAAATACATCCTACACATGCACCATCTTCAGATTTGGAACCATCAAAATAAAGAGTCCAAAATAATGAATTATCTACAATTTTATCTACTATATTAACACACTTTGAAGCATATGTTTGTGAAAAATATCTATTTGAGACACTACAGCATCATTCAGAAAGGGGACTTTTGAGCATTAAAAGATCATAAAAATGACTCAACTGAGTAATTACCAATGATATTATTGGTGAAGGCAATAGATTCATTACTTACCTCAAGATCAGTGGTTGTGTATTTCATGAAATTTTCTCAGTCTACTCTAATTTGATTTGGTTTACCATTGTGTAGTAGCCACATGTGAGACCAATCAGTTATGAAGTATCTGTGAAACTTTTCAAACCAATCCCTACATAGAATTCAACCATAAAATTTAGGGATATCAGCCACCATAATATCGATCATTTGTGAAACTTTTGGATTAGAGGAAAGCCTCATTGAAATTGATGTTATTTCTCCAAGTACCTCTACTTTTGTCCTATCCAATTGAACTATGTGTACTACATATTTTTGAGGTGTAATATTCAATTTGGTGCACACGGTCCTTGGCATAATATTTGAAGAGGCGCCTGAATCAACAAGTCAATTATGGACCTTTCTGTTGAAAATCTCATAAGTAAGAAGAAATGGAGTATGAGAGATAGACCTATCACCTATCAGGACTAAATCTGTCAGATTTACTTTGTTTTAATATGAGGGAGGTTTTCCCATATCATAAGCAGCTTGAGTAACTACAATGGATGCCAAAGGGGATACAGGAACTGTTTTTAACACTCTTAATAGAATTTTCTGTTGTTGCTTGAGTTTAGTGAGTTCGTGTAAAGAAAAGTTTGCTCTCATCTTTTTCATATCTTTAACTATGTTATATTCCACTAGATCTGAGATTACTAATGTTTTGGAAGCATTTGGAGTATCTAGTGGAATAAGATCAGTTTGACTAGTCTTAGATTTCTTACTTACTGTTTTCTCCTTTACAGGGGTAGCAGTTTTATGTTTCTGATTTGTAATAGACATATTAGGAGGGTTTTTACTTCTTGTAGTTACTGGCATAGCTTGTGCTAGAATGAAATCACACATTCCATTTAATTCAACTTCTTCTTCCATTCCGGCTTCCTCTTCGATTGGTGAGTCTTCTTCTGTCTCTGGATCAGATTTAGTATTGGAAATAATGTTCGGTGGTTGCAGTGCAGAAGAAGGGTTTTGTTTAAATGAGTGAAAAGGTTTCTTGGGAGCAGAGGATTCTGCAACCTGCTTCTTGGTTTCAACCATTTCATTGGATATGGTTTTTAATACTTTTTGAAGGCCTTCAAGATTGAAAGGGTCCTTTGAAGTTTTCATTTTGGAATCATCCTTAAATGTTACTTTCTTTGACTTCCTTTCATCTGTCTGTGATCTCTTTTCTAAAGCAATAATCCTTCTTTCTACAAACAAGTCTTCTTTCATGTTTTCTACAAGGGTATTCTTATTGGCTTTATTTACAAAAATTTCAATATTAGAAGGAAGAGAGGATATGTACCATTATATTTGTACATCTACTGCAGGTTTTGAGGCAGCTGGGATTTTGTTTAGTAACTTATTAAATATGGAGTTGAAGTCTTTGATCCTTTCATATGAATTTGCTTTTAAGTTAGAAATATCATTGATTAAGGATGCAATGGTCCTATCATCACCAAATTTTGCAAGAAATACTTCTTGAAAAGTATCCCAGTCTCTTATTGAACCTACTGGAAGGGAAAAATACCAAGACCCAGCAGATCCTTGGAAAGTATAAGGAAACAGTCTGATCACAACATCTTCATGTGTAACTCCATTAAGATTCATGGCTAACATAAAGTTATTTAAATGTTCTTCGGCTGGAAGACCATCATCAGGATTGTACTTAGGTAACCATTTTTCTGGGTTTGTTGGGAGAGCATTTGGATTAGCAACCAGAACAGCACCAGGATTTGTCCAAGGTTGAGCAGGTTGATTGGCCATAGCTTGAGTTGGAAACTGAAAAGATGGGAAGGCCAGTCCATAAGTAGTTATAGATGGCGAAGAACTTACTACTGGGCTAGTACTACTAGTAGCAGTACTAGTTGGAGAAGTGGATAGTTGGGAAGTAGCGGATTGAGTAGAAATGGATGGAGAAGTGAATGGATGGAAGGGTGATGTGATCTCGCTAGTATCTGATTCAGATCTTGATGTAATAACTTTCCTGCATCATGGAAGGATGGGAAACTCAAAAGGAATTACTCCAAGCTTTTCACTTTGCAATCTAGTTAATACACCAGTTTCTCGTAATAGGGAAGTAACACTTTCTTAAGAAGCTACGGGCCTCTCTGGTTTCTCGCCAAAAATGGATATATGTTCCAATTTTTTTTATCAAAGAATGGACTTCAGGAGAATTGGGAGTGTAATCTAGAGAACGTGGTTGTCTTACTACTTCAGGAGATGAGGGAGATGTTTCTACAATTTCAGATTTCTAATCCGAAGATTTTGAACAAGATCTAGAAGGTGTAGAATTGGTGGAGAGGTTTTGACTCTTAGAAATGTTTTTCAATTGATCTTTAGATTTATATGCCATTCATAGTTGGAGACCCTCATTCTAGCGCCAGAATGTTGAAGCCTCAGATTTATGTTGCTCCAACATGGGGGATAACCACCCAATCTGGACCTTAAGACATTTCCTTTTCCATTTAAAGTGGTGGCTCCAACTGGGGTTAATGGGACCAGTTTCCCAATATGGTTTTTTTCAAATGAAAGTTGGTTTACAAGTGATTGAAATAGAGTAATGATAACTCGAATGACCTATTATATCATGCAAATCTCTAGCTAACTTAATATAATATAAACCAGGGTATTTATGTATAATATGAGATCTACAAATATATATGCTTGACATGTGATAATAAAGATCAATCATGCATAACATGTAAAGATAATTTCTTTGACTAAATAGTTAATCAAAGAAATCTATAAACTATATCGCATGTGTCATGATATATATATATGAAAATAAATAATTTGAGAAAAACATCATACAATTGTGTAATTATTTCTCTAACAGATAAAACATATCTCATATACAATTCATGAAAATAAAGTGTTGTCACTAATCAAACAGAAATAGGGCTAATCATATAAGATAGAAGTACCATATATGTGAAGTTCTACTCATTTGATTAATGACATAGATAAACTCCTTTCTTCAAATCAAGTTATCTTCCAAGTATACAAAAGTGCATCAACAAATGAAAGTAGTTTGATATTTAAAAGAAACAATCATGTTCCATAATTTCACCATAGCATTCACAAACTTACAATAGTGCATTCTTTGCAAATGTTTTTGATAAAATTCTATACCCTTCTCTAAATGCATGAGGAGGGTATAAATACTATTCTAACTAATGTAAAAACATAGATTATACAAAAAAATTGAGGAGGTTTCAAACAACCTTCCTCGTAACTAGTTAACTAACTCTAAAAATAAACAGTGGCTTGATGAGCAGAGGCTATGATGATGTTTTGGTGTCTGCCATCTTGTCCTTTAAATCACACATATCGGCCATCGGTTTGACTTGAGGAGGTGCCCCAAAATGTGTTCTGACATGTCTTGCGAAAATTACATCTTTGAGAGGTGGTGTCATCCGCTGAGTTGAATGGAGAGAGTAGTTAAGGGTCATGATTTGACTGTGTGGCTTGATGATGTATTGTCAATACGACTCCTAATCATTCTTTGCCAATTTTGTGATTGCTTCCCTTTAATTTTCTACTTTTTCCTTCCATCTATTATGCATGTCATTCAAATTGGGCAGTTCTTTCAGGTTGCCTTATTTCACCAAGTTGGTGGCAAACAAAGTATGGTTTACCACCTTTACTATATTCTTTAACACCCTAGCTGCTCTTGTCACTACTAGTTCAACTTGTTTGATCTTTGCATCCCAATCCGTGAAAAGAATGTCGTTGTGTGCCTCCTCAATCTCAGGCAGATTGGCTTTCCTCCCCTCTTCTGTTTATTTCCATTCAATGAACTCTCAGATTCTTGTGTTCAGATCAGTAAACTCAATTCTTTGGTCAATCACTTTATCCGTTAGTTGGTCACTAGTGATCAGATAAGGAGTGATATGTGACATCTTTTGGAAAAAACTTTCTTATTGCTTCAATAAGAGAGAATTAAGCTCTAGTGCCTCTTTGATGAATTCCTCAACAGTAGGAACATCCTTATATATTTCCATGGCTTGGTGCAAGTCTTGGAGGTTCATATTTTTGGTCAATATATCTGCTTTGTGGCTTATTTTTAGCACCTCCATGCTCTGTTTCAATGGGGCCATCTACTTAATGGCCTACCTATTCACACTTGCCCTCTCTATTTCGAGCTACTGCACGAGCTGTGCGATATTTTCTTCTTTTTCTTTCAGCAAAATAGATATTTCGGTAGCTTTATCCATGGTAGCAGTTGCATATGCTCCCATAAATTGTGACAATCTAGTCAAGTTTTCAGCTGGGTTGGAAGGGACATCCTTCCAAACTATGTCCATTTTCTCATTCCCAGGTGGGAGTTCAAGTGTTTCAATCCTTCTCCTTTTCCTCTGTCTCCTTACTACAACCTTGTGTAATGGGCTATAGAACACGTCAAGAGGAGGGATTTCAATCACCTTCAAGACAATTTTTGATGTGGGCAGAGTGGGGATGATTTCAGTCTGCTAAGATGTCATCGCTTGCTCATCCATCGGTTCAGAGTTTGTATTCTTTTGAATATGTAGAGGAGTTTGATCCTCCGTAGTTTCCTGGGCATCTATTATCTTGGGAGTGCCTTGTAGTTTCTTATTGAATTGATCCCACTCCTGCTCCAGATGGTTGTTTTTTATCTCCGAAACAATATCTTTGGGTGGGGTACTCATACCCTAATTTTCGGTTGATTTCCTACTAGATTCTACGGTAGTCTCGATGTCTTGATATTTTTCTATATTCAGTGCTTTCCCTGTATCTGCATGAGACTCTATGCGAGAATCAGGTCCCTCGCTATTGGTAGTCACACTAGGGGTAGGCTTGTCCTCGATTTTCAACAAATGTAGTGGGATTACCTCGAGCCTTTTGTTTATGAACTGCTGAAAGATCTCAAAATCTCCAGGACTCAGATTTGTCCTCACCCATTCGAATGATTGTTTGAAGGATTGAGCCAACTGTAAAAGGTCTTCAAAATTATGAGCCTCATGGTTATAAGGCTTTCTATTTACTTAAATGGTGATGTTATATGCTATCGTGTCTAGATCAAATTGCCTTTTGGGCAAAGTATGGTGCCTGAGACTTTCCAGAATTACTGACTCCTTTATCGCATGATTAAAGTTTTCTAAATAAAAAGAACTGTACCTGATAGGAAAAGACGGCCATAATAACTTCTTGCTTTCTTTAAGAACATTGTTCAGGCCTTTTCCCACGATTTGGTGGGCTATTTCTCTTGCTAACAATTTATCAGAAACATACAAAGGGAGGACATGTGGGTCTGTTATGCTACCAAAAACCCTAATGTAGGTGAACCATTCTTCAACAAAATATTTGGAGATAGCCAAAAGGTCTGTAGCGGCTTCTTGGGAAAACCTGGTGGCTTTCTTATTGAAAATTAATTGATGCAGTGGCAAAATAAAAGCATGACATATTTTATATAAATGGGGTATAGGAGATCAGGTTGTATAGAGTAGAGGTTTCAATACTCCTGAAGATGGAGCTCCTGTTCGTGCCGCACCGTTTAGGGTTAGGGTAACTTGCAGTCTTACTGCAGTCTCAACAGATTCTACCCTGCAGTCTTCCAGTTGTCTATTTTGTCCACTTTTGTCCCTGTTGTAGCTACCTCTTGTCACCATTTGTCTTTGGTGTCATTTCTTTTCTATTTGGGATGGATGTTGACATGGATCTCGAGGTGGTGGACTACTCGTCGGATCCATTTCCCGACCAGCCCATATTTGGTAGCCCTAACCCTAACCGGTCATTTTCAGTCACTCCTATGCCTTTCATAACCACTTCGTCCTGCTCTGCACTGGTGGTCACTCTCCCGGGTCTCTCTGCTTCCTCCCTACACTTCGGCACCCTTTCCATTGATTCCCCTGCATTAGATTGCCTGCCGCTTTCTCCAGGCACCCTCCATCTGCTCGCTGCGGTCTCTCTTCCCTCCCCCTCTTTCAAGCCAGACCCTCCAGAGGACGCTTTCCAACGGCATACATCCCCTCCGCTCCGGGAACAAGCTACATCTGGTGCTACTGAAAACCCTACTGCAGGGCCTTCTCTTCAGGGTTTCATCCCATCATCTTCAGCTACCAATTCACCATCTGGTTGTTTTGAAACCCCAGTGATAAGGGTTAAGTCGACCGCTCAGACCCAACAGGAAGGGATTTCTACCTCGGACCCCTTGCAAGATCATCCCACTGCACCATGGACCTGAAAAATAAAGTTAAGGTGTATTAAATCCACATCAAAGGATTTCACAATTAATTTTGGCGAGGGTTTAACAATGGGAGAGGTTGCGGATAAGTCGAGAACCGTCCTGGTCAGTTATGTCTGGGGAAGGGCTTACTTGGTGAAGCATTTAACTCTTTGGGTCCAAGAAATCTAGGGTAATACCCTGAAGGAGCTGCCGAAGGTACAGATCCTTCCCCGTGGATGGTTTGCATTGCATTTTACGAAGGAAGAATTCACAAATTTGGTACTTGCCCGCTATTGGCATATTTAGATGGCCCCGGTCCTTCTCAAGCGTTGGAGCCCGATGTTTGATCCAAAACGGGAATAGATAGGTGTTGTACCACTCTGGTTTCATCTGTTAGGGCCCCCTCTACAATACTGGTCGGAGGATGTCTTTGTGCGGATCAGGAACACGCTTGGTACCTATCTCGACTATGTTAGAACTTACATCCAGACAAAGAATCGAACCCTTGCTCGCATTCTTGTTCATTTGGACACTCGGGAGGGTTTGGAGGAGAAAATTACACTGTAGCGGAGAAATGTCACTCGGGTTGAGATCCTAGACTATGAAGGAGTCTCGTTCCACTGTAGGAGGTGTCATAAGGTTGGTCACATTTTCAAGGAATTTCCTCTGGTCACAAAGTCTCTAGAATCTCTGATTGCAGCTAAAGGCACTAAGGGACAATCTACTCCTCACTCGGAATGTCTTCCCATTTCGACTACCTAGGCTTTTGTTTGTGCGGTCTCCCCACAGGTTGCAGCATGCTCGCACAAAACACCGTCACCTCCCATGATGCGATCCAGGGCAGTTGTTGAGGCTGCAAGGAAAGCGGGTAACTTCTCTTACCCTATCTCCTATGTTTATGTTTCAAGTATTGCTTCACTTGTTTCATCATCTCCTCTACATTTCATCCCATCCATTCCATGCTCCCTCTCTTTCCCTTCACCTTTTTACTCTACAACCGCTCCATTGTTCCCATATGCCTCTATCTCCCCGCCCCCACATCCTCTAAGGATGGGTCTGAACCCTCGCACTCATACAATCTATGCTCGCGATCTCTCTAAGATGACTCATCTCTATCCATATCTGGGTTAGGTCTATCTTTACCTGGTCCTTTCACCAAATCTTCTCGTGGTCGTAAACCTTATCTCTACAAAGCCATCCAAAAGGTCGGGGCTGAAGTAGTATCAAGAAGACAATCCTCCATTAATCGGGTACTTAGAGCTTTGAATACCCAGGGACAGTTCCCCACATGAAGTGTCTTTCTTTTAACTACAGAGGTATGGCTAGTGCCTCCAAAAAACTAGCCCTTAGGAGAATCTTCGAGTCTGAGTCTATCGACATCATCATGCTACAAGAAACCATGGGGGAGGCCGATATCATTTCCAATTCCCCGGTATCCCTAAAACCTGGCTGGCATTTTCATTCTCTCGACGTCTCGGGACGTTCTGGTGGTCTTGCCATTGGGTATAATCCCCAAACCATCAAAGCTCTCTCAGCCTGGGGTGGTCTTGGGTATATTGGGCTGGACATTTTTTCTACTAAATTGGGTTTGGAGCTCTACATTATTAACATTTATGGGCCTTGCCACATTTATGGGCCTTAACCTTGCCATTATTTCTACCGATCATATTATTATTGGGGGGGATCTCAATTTCTCTTTGGGGTTTGGAGAATCGTGGGGTCACATGCACAAGTGGATCCTCTGTCAGATTTCATGATGAACTTATTGGAACTTCACAACCTATCTGACATTCCTATGAACAAACCCCTACCCACATGGAGGAACAGAGGGATTGGGGAGGAAACATTGGCCAAGAGGCTTGACCGTTTCATGATCAAGATTCCCTTGTTGCAAATCCTGCACAGATATAGACAATGGGTGGGTGTTGGGGGCATCTCAGATCACTCTCCTATATACATGGAGATACTTGGACCCCATCCAAAGCCAAAACCTCCCTTTAAATTCAATCACATTTGGCTTCAAGACCCTGGTTTCATCAAGCTCGTCACTGATTTTTGGAAAGCTAATCCTATTTCGGGCCATCGATCCCTGGCCGAGGGTTTCTGCCTCAATATCTCTCAGCTGAAGAGGTTAACTATTATTTGGGCCAAAGAAAAATCATAGAGGGAGGATCATATTCTCTCTCAGATTGAATCTAAATTGAAATGTCCCTTGGATGACAGTAATAGGCATTTTACATCTTTGCACGACAAATTGCACCTCATTGAGCTAGAGAAATCGAAGGAAAGGATTCTAAAGGGGAGAGAGGAAACCTAGAGACTAAAGAGCAGAGCCCTGTGGCTATGTGCTGGGGATGACAACACAAAGTTCTTTCAGAACTATGCCAATGGTAGAAAGGTCACAAATACTATTTGGAACCTTCCCTTACCTGATGGAGGTGTGGCAGATACTTACAACAAATTATATCAGCTAGGCACCTCTCACTTTCAAAACCTTTATAAATCCCACCATGGGACTAACTTAGTTGATATTATCCAAGTTGTCGGCCATTTTCCACATTTGTGGATGAATATATGGAGGCTAAGCTCACCTCACCTATTTTGTCCATTGAACTAGAGGGGACCCTGAAGTGGTTCAAGAAGGACAAAAGCCCTAGGCCGAACAGATGGACAATTGAATTTTATCTGGCATTTTATGAATTATTGGGAAATGACCTGCTTCAAGTGATTGAGGAATGAAAAACTACTGGAAAATTATATGATTCCATAAATTCTACTTTCATTACTCTTATCACTAAGACAGATACTCCCTCATCCTTTAACGATTTTCGGCCCATCTCTCTTTGCAGCTGTCCATACAAGATCATTGCGAAATTATCGCTAATAGGATCCGACCCATCCTCTCTCAGCACACTTCCCTTGAGCAATTTTCTTTCCTGGAGAATCTTCAGATCCATGAAGCCATTGGCATGACCCAGGAAGCTATTCACTTAATTCGGTCGAGAAAGCTTAAGGGCGTTATATTGAAGATTGATTTGGCCAAATCATTTGATCGTGTCAACTGGTTATACATCAAATGCTTCTTATGCATCTAGACTTCCCACATAGTTTTATCATCTGGATCATGTCCTGCATCTCATCAGCTTCTTTCAATGTTCTTTTTAATGGTTCAGCATCACAATTTTTTCCATGCAGAGAGGGATCTTAGACAAGGATGTCCTGTATCTCCCTTTCTCTTCCTTATCTTCATGGAAGGTCTCATCAGACTCCTTATCTAAGAGAAAAGGAATGGTAGACCTTTTGGGCTAAAAGTAAACAATCATTGTTACCTCACTCATCTTCTATTTATGGATGATGTCCTTATTTTCCTCGATGGTAGCATCAGAGACTCAACATCTTTTGCAAACACTCTCTCTCTTTTCTCTATGGCTATGAGTATCTTGGCTAATCAGGGGAAATCCACTATCACCCTAGCTTTAACTTCCATTCAAGAGTCTCGTTTTTCCCAACATCACTTTCCTTATAACATCCTTCCAATTGATCAAGGCTTCAAATACCTGGGTTTCTGGATCAAACCGTTGAGTCAAAAAATAGTTGATTGGATTTGGTTGGTCATCAAGCTGGAGAAAAGGTTGACTCATTGGAGCCACTATTTTTTATCTTGATCAGGCAGATTGGTCCTCATCAAATATGTGCTAGAGGCGACGCCTGTAATCTGGATGTCTCTGGCTTGGATTCCCAGGAACATACTTACCCATCTTCAACAAATCTGCAGCAAACACCTATGGAATGGGCATCAAGATAAGAAGGTATTTGCATGGGTGAGCTGGAAAAATATCGCATTGCCGAAAAAATGGGGTGGTTGGGGTTTAAAATACCTTCAAAATGGGATGGACTCTTCTCACAGGACAGAATATCTAGACCATTATCTCTTACCACAAATACATCTGGCCTATGTAGATCATGGATTGGGTGCGTCTACCTCAATGAAAAAAATCAGGCGTCTCCTCTATTTGGAAAGCACTGCTACATTCCCTACCTATCATTCACAACCATCTGGCCTGGTAGATAAACGATGGATCAAAATCCTGCATTGGAATGGATCCCTAGTCAGGAGGGGGAGCCCGCTATATTCTTCCGAGAGAACTTATTCATCATTTAAATTAGAGGGAAATATATGTCATCGCACATATTGTTGATCATCATAACACATCCATCTTCTCCCAAGGATGGAATTCTGCTCACTCCCTTGAGATTCCCCCCACAACGGAACCATACCTGGCAAGATTACATATATGCTCTGACAGAATCCCATATCATAATCATGGAGGGTCCTGATGAACTTATCTGGTGTATTGTTGATAATGGTATTTATTCGCCAAAAGTTGGTTACCTTGCTATCACCATTAACAGGCAGTCAGCAATCGCATTTTCTTGGTGGCGAATGATTTGGAAATTAAATGCTCCCCTGAGGACCAGAATCTTTTTCTGGTGTGTGCTCAGTTACAAAGTTCCTACTAGGGACCAATTATCTCATCGTGCTTTCCACGGCCCAAGCTGGTGTGTCCTCTGTAAACAGGCCTCTGAATCCACAGATCGCCTTTTTTAAAATGTGATTTCTCCAAAAGTCTCTGGGAATCCATCTCAAATTGATTACAAGTCGGTAGATGGGATACGGAAAATGTCAATATCGCCTGGCGAAATTGGTGTACTATTCATAATGGCTCCAAACTGCTCAGCCTCCCCCTGCTCTTTTGTTGGTCCATTTGGTTGATGAGAAACAAAATTATTTTTGATGAAGGGGCTGCAATTGGGCCTGTCATGGCTGCCAAGATCTTATCAGCCTATCATGAATTACTTGATAGCAAATCTCACACACTTCACCGACCTCTTGCCCTCACCCCTATTGACAAAACCATCCCCTGGGCTTTTTTTGATGGGGTTGCACAGGAGCACGGCTGTGGGGGTGATTTTATTCTGCACCTAAATGACCATCATTATTACAATGTCAAGCTGGGACTTGGAGGTGGAACTAACAATTTTGCTAAACTTATCACCCTTCATCATCTATTTCATTTTTCCCTGGGACATGATTGCATCAATCTGCAAATATTTGGCAACTCGAAAATCATTATCAACTGGTTGAATAATGTTTCCACCTACCATGCACACACCCTTAGACATATTCTGGGTGATGTGATTTTACTCAAATCTCAATTTAACAGAATCTCATGTCATCACATTTACAGGGAATATAACCAAAGTGCTGATAAGCTTTCCAAGGAGGCCTCGCTACTACCCAGAGGTCAGTGGTTGATACAGGAGCAGAATGGAGCTTAACAGTACCAGTATTATCACTGGTCATACATAGATCGGGCATATTATAAGGCAGACAGGCCTTAGTCTTTTTGGTTTTTGTTCATATAGTTTTTTATCTTTTCCATTGTATATATCATTGCAATCACTATCTACAGACTTTTATTCCGCTATCGTCCTACTTGGTGAATGTCATTTTAATTATTTGAGTTATGTTTTTATATAGACAATATTATGCTACTACCCTCCATGGTATGAGACCAACACTTAGCACCATTTTTTGTATAGTCATGGTGACAAAAGGATGTATTTATTTCACAGACATGGCTACAAGCCAATACTGCATATGCTTCTAGCATCTACTATGTGTAATTTTTCAAACATTAATGAAAGATTACAATTTTTCCTGAGGAAAAAAAAAAGAAATGGGGTATAGAATGGGATTCCCAAATTTGCTTATGGCTGAGATGGATAGGGTAGGGGTCCTGCAAGGTCCATTTCCAACCCATGATTGAAAATTTAGTGTAGAAACAGATGGCGTCCATAATGTAGGCACTAAAATAGAATGGAGGAAGGTTCTCTGGAGAGGAGGATATATTCTATCGATATTCGATGATGATGGTGGCTAGGTTATCAGATAGGATGGTGGCCCAATTCATAATGTGGGAATTAACACAGGCATCAATCAAAGGAATCTATTCTATAGAAATATTAGCATTATTAGGTAACCCATATAGTCTACATAACATAGCAGCTGCATAGTTGTAGGGGTTTTCCAAAGAAGCTACAGGATACATCAAATTTGAACTTGTTCTCTAATACTCTCCAACCCTAAATCATCTTTAGGGGATCTTCTTTCTTCTTTGCAAAGTTGGCCACTTATGACTTATCATATATATCTTGAGGGTCAGGTATTTGGTACATTTGCTTCAGGTCCTCTGCTTTGAACGACCCCATGAATTCCATTCTCGAATTCCTGAATTTCCTATCTTCAATGGTGAGGTTTTCCACCACCCACCTGATCATATTAGTGTGTGGGAGGATTTTTTCTCTCGCTCCTATCCTATGAAGGAAAGAATAGGCAACATCCTTGAATTGGAGTCCCGAAGGTCTTATTGAGTCAGTTGTTACTCTTGTGACAGTAATCTTGGGACGCTCGTCCTCAAGCCTATTGTATATGACCTCCCAAGTTGTTGCTCCCCTGTCAGTGTTGCAGACCATGTCAGAGAATATAGGAGACATTTATGTTAGCTCAGACTCTGTAATGCTCTGCTTTTTCTATTTCTTCATCACCTTCCGCAATGACATATCTTTTGTAGGTTGCCTGAAATGGATGAGATATATCAGCATAGACAATATTGGGTGATTAAGGCTGAAAGCTTTATGAAAAGACTTTGAATCATGGGAGGATTTCAAATTATATACTCAGCATTAACTAGCCATAACTTGGAAAAGAATTACCTCTCCTCGGGTCACTAAACATTAATTACCATGTCAAACCGTTCATTATTATATTAAAACACAGTTACTTCCCACGCTTGGTGTTTGATTCGCGCATCACAGTTTTTAAAATAATTTTATATAGTGATACCTACTCATAATGTGAAATGCTATTGCGAATATCACATTTCACAAATCGTCAGCAGATGACATTGTGGCAGGTCTTATTTACTTGCGAATTTCGCAAAATGTGATTGGAATTTCTTAAGGGGTTTTGATCGTTATGTCGCGGCGAGAGGTTTTATTGCATATCTCAATTTCTTTAAGGTGTTTATGATCATCACATGGAAAAATGTGATTTGCAATTTGCGATGGGGATCCTAAACTTGGGTCGATCTAAGAGTTTTTCAAGGCAATTTCTTAGAGTTAGGATTTATTTTTTAAAGACTAAAAACTTATAAAAAGGATCCCTATTTATATGTCTAACATTAGCTATTTCTATATATAAATTGGGGGGTTGTTTCATAGTACAACATAGGTGCTAACACGCAAAGAAAACCCAACTAAATAATACCAAAGAATTGATAACATTTGGTTAAGTATGGGTTGTAAGTATATGTTGAACTATCAAGTGTTAATTTTGATTTGTAAGTAGTTAAGTTGTTTAAATTCCTTCATTTACAATTAATGGATGAACAAGAGATCATTATATTAATTACATCTATGCTTTGTCATGGTATATTAAACATGTAGGAAGCAACACAGAGCATGACTTCGATAGAATATGTATTGTTTATGAAACACTCATTGCTAAGATACACTCTTTTATTCATGAAACCATGTATATTCTATTATACAAATGTAGGTATACTTATTGCACTTTATTTTTATGCTTGTAGATTAAACATGAAGAGGCAAAACATCATAAACATGTTGATCAAGAAAAATTTAGGCTTAATAACCCAAGTACAATGTTGCTTATAGGTGATGAAAAATGAGGAATGCATGCAACTCCAGTGATGAGAAAAACTCAAGTGATGAAGGACAAACAATATATTTGAATATTATTGCAAGTTGTATAGTTTGCAATATTATCTTAGGGATTTTGTTTAATGTACTTGACATATGGTTCCAATTACATGAGGATGTATTACCAATAAGTGTAATGATTACATATTTGCTACATTTTAATTGTTTCGGGCCCTTAGTTTGTCCCATTTTATGTGACAATGGATCTGTTATTGTTTTATAAAATGGGTTTCTTATTTATTGCATTGCCCAATGTTGTAAATACGATGTGTTATTGATTAATATAATAGATAACACATTAATACAATCACTAAATCAAAAATCAATAACTAAAATATAAAAGTCGATATTATTATAAAAATTATTTGATTTTGAGATGATTAATTGATATTAAAAATATATATGATAAAATAAAATATATACATATTGGTGTATTGAATTATTTTGAACTCACTTAATGGTGCATGACATAAAAAATAGACAATGGTGTATTTTCATGAGTCATGAACACCAATGCTATTTGATCTAGATTGGATCATTATATACTTTTTCATCCAACTCAATGCTTTAAGAGTGAAAATGTTTGGAGGAATCATATTGCAAGGTCATTTTAACAGTTGGTCCCAATTTGGATAATTGGGGTCTGAAACATTTTGGAACAATTTTGAGGCGTCAAACAACATTTTTGGCGTAAAAAAAAATCTCATTTTAATGTGGGACCTCTAAATGTTGATCTACACTCAAATATCTTTCCATGGATGCAAGAATCATGTCGAACAGAGTTTGCATGCAAAATTTATGCCTCCTACAAGTTAACCTCTCATGTTTACCACCATGGTATGAGTTGTTGCCACACCAACCCCCATTACTCATGTATATGGGGCTAGAAATGTGTGGACTTTGAAGAAGACTCTATAAGGTTTAAACCCAACTCTAGTTGAAGGTTGAGGGAGTCAAACCTTAGCCCTACTTGGTGATCCAGTTATGTCAAATGTCAGGCCACTAGGAAGAGTAAGGGTTCCACTTTATGTTATTTTACTTTGTTCCATAATTAATAAAAGCAACTAAGAGTGGGAAGTTAGAGAGCAGAAGAGAGGGGTTTAAGGTATATGGTAGTTGTATAGGGCACATGTCTCAGGTTACTCCATAGAAATTACATCTCCATTTTTACTTACATATTTCCATACCAAAAAGAAGAGCAGAGTATCCTCATCTTCTAGCTAGTTTTTCTCCTAAAAGGGCTTCCCACAAAAATAAATTGTTTCCATCATGCATGGTATGTGTATTTATTTATGTTCTATCTTTCCCACATTTCACCTATGTCACTTAATTAGACGTAAAATTAGCTAACTAAAGAATTTGGGATCTAAAGGAAATTAACATTCATAGTATAGATTCTAGTATATTATCAAATATGTTGTGATGAACTAATTCAATGGAATATCCACAATAGTTTATAGAGAATTACGACATTATTACATCAATGCTAAAATCTATGAAAAACTCCATTATTTTAAACAATGTAACATTTTATTATAGTTATCATTTCAAAATATTACGATGCACATGATTAAAATATGCATTGGTACTTTAAATACAATATATGCATTGATTCATAGTAATAAAGAATGGATCTAAATCTCACCTTAAGTGTTTGAAATTCCATGTCCCTCCAATGCATGTGGTAGTATAGGTGTTGGTGTTCTTATACCTACAATGCAAAGCTTAATACATCTTGATGCGTTATATAGGTGTATGAACATAGATAAATTTAAAAACTAAAATAATGAACCAGTTTGTAAAAATAATATGAGCGTCGGTGTGATATAAACAAAAAAGAACGACTAAGTGCATAATAATTATATGGACACCAATGTGTCATAACAAAAATGATGAAATCACTACATAACGGTTTTACAAGCAATGATGCTTTAGTTATATGTGTGCACTTAGGCATGTTATTAAACATGCACTAGTGTGTTACTAACACAAGCATTGAAAAAAAAACCTCTACTAAAACCTCCACCTTCCAATTTTTTTAATTATAGCGAATATCTATTAAAACCTCGGCTATGAATGGTGAAGGTTGTAGAGGTTTTTTGACATGTTTTCCAAAATTTTTAACACCAAAAACCTATGGAAAAACCTCCACTACTAGGCACTTTACATGTAGAGTAGAATACCTCTCAGCTATCTAGTTGGTTAAGCCCTTAAATTCGTTTGATGTAGATAGGTTGAGATACCATCTCTTCATCCAATACCAAATTAGATATGTACCTCTTAGCTAGCTAGAAATAACCTCTTTTACTCCCTAATTCAAAGAAACCTTCAAAGGTTTCCTAGCTTTCCCTACCTAATCCCCCTAAATTGCAACTAACCCATTGGGTCTAAGATCAACAATCCCAAACCTCCATCCTAAATTTTCCAAATCTCAAGATAAATTCTTCCTCTCCATGAAACATATGTGATCTTTCACAAAACAATGCTCAATCTCCTCCCCTGGTATGTATGTGCAGTTAGCACATATATAACTTATGTGTGCACTAATGATGACAATCAACACATAGAATCATAATTCTTATATACTCGCAATAAATATACATTGGAATAAATCTCATAAAGCATTAATCCATAACAATATTTAATAGAGTGACAATAATTTATTAGTCAAAAAAACTCAATGATTTAAACATTACCTCTAGATCTTCATTTATTACTTACTCAACTAACACACACAAGGGAATAAGATAAGCATGAAAGTTACATGATTGAAACCCAATAACACTCTCAACTACTCCAAACTTCTTTCTTCCTATTGATGGATATAAATGACCACTAGTTAACAGGAGGAGACAACCCGGATCGGGGTTCTTTAATAACCCAAGTCATTTGGAGTAGTTGTTCCTCGTGGATTTTATGGCTCTAATAGCTAGATATTCTTCCTCTTTTGAGAAATAATCATTAAAGTGCAAATGATCCTAGGACTTAAATGAAATGTAGCTCTAAATGATTAAAAAATTAGTCTAAATGCAATGAAATCTAAGAGATGGTTTCAATGACTAAATTGAATTAAGCTAAAGAATTTGTAACCAATCTATTAAATCAAAACTAATATAGTCCCATTGGAATAAACTAAAATGGGATTTATTGCTTAAAATAATAATGATATCATTAATAATCTAAAGACATTCAAACTATAACAATACGGTGAACGCATCAATATTTCAAGAAAACAAGACAAAACATTCTCTTTGTTTCCCTGGATATTGCTTAAGCACTAGATCTAAATATGCAATCAGTGAACATAATCAAATTAAAATTCAAGCTGCAGACATGTGCAGAATATTAATTTGATTAAATATTCAAATTGCATAAGTATGGATACATCATATTAATACAATTTGAACACGTGAAAAATGATTGTAATAGGAACAAAATAACAGCTAAAGTTGAAAGCAATGCCTCCCTTTCTTCTCCTTTTAAAAGGCGCAATTTACAAAAGAATAAGAAAGAGAAAAAATCACAGACATTTTCTCTATTTTTAGAGACTTCTCCCTACTACAACAATGAATTAAAATTTTGTATCATTATAATATTGTATTTCTATCAGCCCCAAGGGATAGCTCAATTGGTCGAGCCCTCGTTATTAAGCACCTTGCCTATTGGGAGGTCGCGAGGTCAAATATCCTTGATGTCCTTAGGGTTAGGCCCGATATATGAGGTTGTCTTTGATGGATCTATGTGGATCACTACCCGTGGATGTAGTGGCCACTCAATGACTGTGAACCATAGTTGCCTTAAGAATAATAATAATAATAATTGTAGTCCTATCAGTCGAACAATCCCAACTCCCTCTTTTCAAACAATTATCCCCTTTTTATAATAATATATGGAGATCAACTAGAATTTGTTAAACCATGTCTGGAAAGATATTGTTCAAATATAATCGAAGGTTTCATAGATTCTTTGAAAAGGCTAATTTTGGAGCTTTTCCACTAAATTTGTTTACTTCTGCCACAAAAAAGATTTGTGTTCTAAGCTATCCTACTATGCCACTTCCAAGTCTATTAAAAATTTCACAATTAAATCTCGAGACATTATCAAACCATTTCCATAAAATGAACTTGTAATCTAGCTTAGTTCTTCTCCTTCCTTCTTTCCTTGATCCTTTGAAAATCCACTGGTATGTCAACTTCCTTTATTGTTTTAATAGGCTTTCATTTGAATTGCTACCATGATATTCTTATAACTCAATCTAAGTTTCTAGTGATTCAGGATATGATCTTATTTCTAGATATTCAGGATCATTGCTTCATTTATTCCATCCTCGACTTGAAAAATCAAAACCAAAAAAAAAACTCAGAGAAATATCACATTAAAAAAGAAATATTGAGTGTATCAAAAACATAGTCAAAGAATCCATCTATGTAGTGAGGTTGTGCATGTTGTAGTGAATTTTGTGGCAACTATGGTTGTCGAATGTAAAATCTTTTAAGCTCACAAGCAGGCTTTGACATGGTGTCATGAGATTGTGTAGCTCATTCTGCAAAACCAAAAATACATCATAAAAAATGATTACAATCGATCATCGAATTAGATCTATGAGAATGTGATTAAATGTATTTTTTGTGATGGTTGTTCCCATAATTTATGGGGTTTAATTTGTAAGTAATAGTCATGAGAGCCAAACGATGTTTATGCAGGCCATGTAAGGGTATGGCTAGTGGGTTGCAGGGTTTACTTCCTAAAAGAGGACATTGCTTATTAATAATTTTATTTGTTTTGATGCGCCTCCATGAAATGTCTCTGATGGGCCTCCAAATTAGAAACAAATTAAGGCCCATCTACATTTCATAGGCACATAAAGGCTATATTAAACCTCTCCTTCTACACTTAAAAATGTGTTTTTAGCTTTGATATGTTCTTAGGATAATCTAGGGACTTTCTCCATACTACAAGATGGGTTAAGATTGGATAATAAATGAAAAAATATATTATGAAATTATTTCATAAATTCTAGAGCTCCAGTGATTGAGAAAATCTAGGAATGTGTTCCTTGTCATTTAATGCAGATTCCTAGTGTTGGGAACTAGATCCACTTTTTAAGGGATTTTGGAGGGGAAATTTCCTCCTTTCAAGGAGAATTCCTCATAATTTTGTATAATTAGAAATTTGAATTTTCCTCTAGAGGCATATATTTCTTAGTCTTCTTGTGGAGAAAACTTGTTATTTAGCAGCTCCACTTTCATTTCTAGCAGAGATGTACTTGGATTGATTCAAATAATGAAGTTTGGTGCCATTTTTAGCTTCTAAATCTTGGTTTCCTTCATAGGAATAAAATTTTCCTTGGGATTTGTTATCCCAGGAGCCTCAGATAAATTTAATAACAAAATTTACCCCATATCATTTTCACTTGATTAGGTTAAGCATTTGGTAGGTTAACTAGCTCATTAGTTCTTAAATTTCCAGTTTTTAGAGTAGTAATTTTATGTTATTTTTTAGCCATGTGTTAACATGGGTATTTTGGAGTGATTACAATTGGAATTGAGTCCTAAGACATCCTACTTAATAACAAAAAAGAATCTCATCCCTGAAGAACATCCCTCCATATTTCCTTCCCAACTTCCATGGTATGAGGTCAGACGATCCAAAAACCTTTCTCTTTGAATTTGAAATCCTTTGTATATATTATGGTTACTTATAAAACACTTCCAATTCGAGATTATTTTGAAAAACATTGAAGGATATATCTCTTAAATGGTTCATGACTTTAGGGACTAATTCAATAAGATCATGGAATGATATGCAAAAGATATTTCTAGAAAAATAGAAAGATCGTGATCTTAAAGAATAAATCTTTTGAATGAATCAAAAAAAAAGATGAGAGACTTGAGGATCTAATAGAGAGATTTATTTTTAATGTTAAGAGGTAAAAATTACATCATTTAGGATTTGACACACTAAAAACCCTTTTACTTAGAACAATTAGTAATGAGTGGATTGATCTCCTTGATCTCATGAGTATAGGTGATGTATACCAATGATCATTTGAAGAAATTTTTGAAACATGCAAGTGCATCTCAAGAGGAAGGGCAAGGGTAAGTAAATCAACATCAAGATCAATAAGTCAAGATGAACTTGGAAATTTGCTTGATAACTTTAAAACGAAAATTCTTTTAATCTAAGTGAATAAGTAGAAATTTTAAGAATGAAAAATGAGAAAAAATAGGATGTTGATATTTGTGTTATCCATGCAAAATCACATTCTACTAAATATTGCCCATGAATACCGAGGTTGAAGGAAGTTTACCACGAGGACAGTGGAGCAAGTCAATCACCAAAGCAATTATGTTATGTAGCTCAAAGAAGACCATGGTAGCCTAGTCCTACTGATATGATGCAAGAACCTAATTCACAATTTCAAGGTTATGCACACCCATATCAAATTAATTGGAACACACCCTTTCCTTGGCAACCTTGACCATCTAAACCCGAAAACCAAACTTGGCAACAAGTTTGGAAAAAACCTTATGGGAGAAATCCACAATATCCTCAATATCCTTCATACCCAACTCCATGCTATTCCTATCATTAACCAAAACCACAACCACAACCCCAGCCACATCCATCTCAAATATCCACTCCCACACAACTAATTGTACCAAAATTTCCAAACCCAAACATTGAAGTGACTCAACGCACTTACAATGCTGAGGCACACCACTTCCAAATAACTCTTGATCTAAATGGTATTCATCTTAGCTCAGGAAGAGTATTTCAAAAAAGATATTTTCCTAATGTTATTGAAGAACAACATCTAGAAGAAGAAGATCCAAAAGAAACATGTATCACATTTTATGGAGAGTAACCATTAGAGCCTGAGATTAAAGATTTTTTGTTATACTTACCATCAGATGATTTATGTGTGCAAGGGACTAATCAAAAAAAGTAGAAGATTTGAATGGCACAAAAAAAGAAGACATGAAGAATGATCCAAATGAGCAAGCCAACCAAGGGAATCAAAACTATATTGAGGTTTGGTTCCAAAAAAATCAACAAGATGGAGCATCACTCTCTTCTTTAACAGTGCTTGATATCATCAAATTCAAAGCATTTGGTCTCTAATATTCAGGTACATGTCAAAGCATGTGTTTGGAGCCTACATGAGTTTATCTATCATCTTGTTATGCACATGGCTCCATTGGAAATATTCCTACACTTGAAAGAGATTTTATTTTTTTTAAATAGAGTAGGATAAACAAACAAACAAACAAAAAATCTCAAGTGAAAACCTCATTAAGGAAGCGACTAGGCCTAGGGAAAGAAGAAAAAAAGAAAAAAAATGAAAAAGGAAAAGGAAACAAATTATTTGCTCCATTTATCTCTCTCTAATGAATGCAAGTGCTCTCCAACCTTTGCAAGCAACAATAACAATTTAGCACCAAAAGAAAAAATTAATCAAAAACCTAGTCAAAGGAAGTCAAACTTGGGCTTTCTCCTCATTTGTCTAGATGCTCCAACAGGACCAAGGCCATGTCAACCCATCACCCTCATTCATTTCCAACATCCACCCATCATTTCCAATCCTTTCCCATTCATTTCCTTCGCTACCCTAAAATGCTACAAGAAGGTTTTGTTTTGCTACAGGAGACCAAAATACACAGGGCAAAAAATTGTTTTTAACATATCTCAAAAACTATGCATCTTTTTCTCGATCTGTTTCATGCGAATATGCACAAAGAAATTAAGGGAGTGCACCCCTCAGTGTGTACTCACCACATTTACATCAAAGAAGGTTGTAAACCAGTCTCACAACCCCAAAGGAGAATGAATCCAACTCTCAAGGATATAATCAAAGAAGAGTTGCAAAAGTTATTGGATGTAGGATTCATTTACCCTATCTCGGATAGTGAATGGGTGCCTCCTTTGGTGCTGGTTCCAAAGAAAAATGGAAAGTGGAGGATTTTTGTTGATTACAAAGAGTTAAACAAAGTAACAAATAAGGACCATTTTCCTATACCTTTCATTGACCAAGTGTTATATGGCCTGGCAGGGAAAAAAATCTCTTTCTTAGATGGGTTCAGCAGGTATAACCAAATCCAAATTAGCCCATAGGACCAGGATAAAACCACCTTCACCTATCCTTGGGGTAATTTCACTTATAGGGTCATTCCTTTTGGTCTATGCAATGCTCCTGCCACTTTCCAGAGGGCAATCTTGAGTATCTTTACAAAGCTAGTCCATGATGAAGTAGAAATTTATATGGATGACTTTACACCCTATGGATGTGATTTCGAGGAGGCTCTCTCTAACCTGGGTAAGGTGTTGAATAAATGAATTGAAATGAATTTATCCCTTAATCCAGAAAAATGTGAGTTCTTGATGATTGCAGGTACTGTCCTAGGTCACTCAATATCCCAGAAAGGACTGCAGGTAGACCCAAATAAGATAGCCACCATCAAAGGGTCCTGACTCCACAAAAACAGAGGGATGTGTGAAGTTTTTTAGGTTTAGTCGGATACTATAGGATATTTAAAAAATATTTCAGCAAGCTAGCTTCTCCTTTCTTCAGGTTATTGGCCAAAGACTCAAATTTTTATGGTCAGAAAGCTGTCAACAAGCCTTGGACACCCTAAAGGACAATTTGACTATCGCACCTACTCTCTGAGGCCCAAATTGGGCTCTTCCTTTTCATATCC
Organism: Pinus taeda; assembly: GCA_000404065.3. Classification (NCBI taxonomy): domain Eukaryota; kingdom Viridiplantae; phylum Streptophyta; class Pinopsida; order Pinales; family Pinaceae; genus Pinus; species Pinus taeda. The sequence continues at coordinate 93,067 of APFE030922958.1, read as the reverse complement.
ATGTCGATGCCTCTCACAAAGTTATAGGAGCAACTCTAGGCCATATAGATGACAAGATACCTTATGTCATTTACTTCATCAGTAAGAATCTGTCGAAAGCCAAGATGAACTACATAGTGACTGAAAAAGAGCTCCTAGTTGTTGTGCATTCATTGAATAAATTTAGGAAATACATTACTAGTTACAAAACATTTGTACATACTCACCATGCTATAATTAAATTCTTGATGAATAAACCTGATGTAAATGCCCAGATTATTAGATGTTTACTTTTATTGCAACAATTTGATTTAACTATTATTGATAAGCCTGGCAAGGAGAATGTTGTTGCATATTTTTTTTATCCAGATTGACTTTACTTGTAGGGGAGGAAGGAATGTTTGATGGTTTGCTACCAGATGAACATTTATTTTCCATTTTACTTCTCTCTCCATGGTTTGCTGACATAGAAAACTACTTGGTGTATGCACAGTTTCCACCAAAATTGTCCTCCAAGGAAAAGAGCAAGATCATAAGAAAGAGCGCCCCATTCACTTGGATTGGGAGCAATCTCTTCAAGCTAGGTCCAAATTAAATTCTAAGAAGATGTGTCAGGGAAGAGGAAGCCTTTGACATCCTTCTGGCCTATCATGATGGGCCTTGTGGAGGTCACTTTGTAGCCAAAAAGAACAACATTCAAGGTACTACAGGCTGGTTATTACTGGCCCATTCTTCACCAAGATGTGAAGAGGTCTACCAGCTAGTGTGATCGGTGTCAAAGGATGGGGAAACCTAGCCCAAGGGATGAGATGATTCTGCAGCTCAAGTGACTTTCAAGCCATTTGAATGGTGGGGCATGGATTTCATTGAGCCCAATGACCCTCCATCCAAATAGGCCTTTAATCCATCAACAAAAAAGAAAAAAGAAAAAGAAAAAAAGGATTGAAGATGCATCCTAAAAAAAAGAAGCAGTACATCATTGTGTGCACCGAAAACTTAACAAAATGGGTGGAAGCCAAAGCCATCAAAGTAGCAATAGTAGAAAAAGTGGTTGAATTCTTAAGGGAGAATGTGTCTTATAAGTTTGGGTACCCTAGAGAATTGGTCACTGATCAAGGCAGTCAATTTACATCTCACATGATTAAAAATATGTTAAGCCAGCACAAGATCAAACATAGAACATCTACCCCTCACCACCCACGGGCTAATGGGCAAGTGGAAGTAACCAACAAAGTATTGGAAGGCATTCTAACCAAGGTGATTAGCAGCAACAGAAAGGATTGGGCAGACAGACTATTTGAGGCAACCTGGGCCTACAATACCACCTAGAAGACCACCACTGGCTTCACTCCTTATGATTAGGTGTATGGGAAGAAAGCCCTATTGTGCATTGAATTTGAATACAACAGCTTAAGGATGGTAATGCAACTAGATCTGAATATCACTAGGGCACAACAAGAGAGATTGCTCCAACTGAATGGGTTAGATGAATTTAGGGTGTAGGCCCTCCTACACATAGAGGTGACTCAAGTTAAAAGGAAAATTTGGCATGACAAGAATATAAAAGACAAACATTTTCAAGAAGGTGATTAGGCTTTGCTGTATGATTCTCAGTACAAGGATTTTAAAGGAAAGTTAAGGACTAGATGGTTAGGGCCTTATGTAATAGAAAAGTGTCATGATAATGGTGTTGTGCAGATAAGAACCATTGATGTAGAGGCTATCCCTTTGTTTGTCAATGAGTATAGGTTAAAAATCTACAAGAATACCTTATAAAAGAAAGAATTCATCAATAGCATCAGCAAGACAGTGATGGTGGTAGAGCAAGTCTCAGCTTCCACCCCACCAAGTCCCTGAAGAAAAAGAAAAGAAAAAAAAAATAAAAGAGAAAAGAAAAAATAAAGAGACTCAGGTGAGAACCTGCATGAAGCACCTGAGTCCCACTGTTGGGTTGAGAACCTCTTGAGGTAGCCCAAGAGTGTTAAAAAAGGGGGAGAAAAATAAAAAGATTTCTAGGTGAAAACCCCTTTTGAGGCACCTAGGGCAGGCAACTAGGATGAAAACCTCCTTGGGGGCAGACTAGTTTTTTTTTCAAAAAAAAAAAGAGAGAGAGAAAGGAGAAAAGATACAAAAGATGACAATTCTGTTTTGCAGGTCTGCAAGAGGAGGATAGCAGTACCTACAAAAGCCATTTTTTAATTCACCCATCTCATATCCTCCATTATTCACCTAGTCTTCCATCTATAAACCACTTCAACTCATTTCACACCAACTCTATGTTTTCTACAGGACTCCTTGTAATCCTACAAGAGTTTCCTGTAGAAATGACAGTAGACCTTGAAAACTACAAGAAGAGTAGTCCAAGATCAAAGTGATGACACCTATATCTGAATGAAAAAAAAAACCATTCACCTCACCACACCACAGCCAATACCTTTCATCACCATGTCACCCCTGCATCCATCAAAGAAATTAGTTCAAAAAAAAAAAAAGATTACAAAAGGAAAAAAGGAAGAAAATAAGAATAAGAAAGAAATTAGTGGGAAGAGATAGAGAAGAATGCAGGGTTTTATTCACAAGAGGAACAGACTACAGCAGAAGCATGGGATGTCAGGGAAGCCACCAAAGTATGAAGGACATGGACATAGATTGAGTTGCTCAGAGGATGAGCAACACTTTCAATAGGGGGTGATGATGAGGCTCGTCATTGGGTAAAATATATGGACCTTAATATACCTCCAAGCTTACTAAAATCAACTCTTCTCATAATTATTTACATGTTTTAATTATATTTTGCTTAATGAGATGAGTAAAAGTAAGATGTTATGTCTAGTGGTCTAATGTGCATTGATTTCTGGTTTTTGGGAGAAAATTATGGCTAATTAGGGTGTAGGAACTCAAATGAGACAAGAAGGAGATATTATAGGAGATGTATCTCCCTCATTAGATCCTCACTCACTCGAATATCCCTCAATCAAATCACACCAGCTCAAACTTGCAGGCAGCCGAGTCATGAGGATCATTGGCAACCAAGCTAGTGATAGTTAAGAACCAATTAATCTTAAGATTAGGAGCCAATCATCCCTAGATTTAAGGATTTGTTTGCAAATTTAGTTGTATAAATAAAGATTCCTAGAGCCTCATTAGGATTCGGATTTTTTATGCAAAATAGCTAAGAATTTTCGAGTTGAAGGATTGTGACCAAACACTATTATGTATTTTTTGAGATGTTAATGAAAATTAGCATTCCCTTGATCTAGTATTGAGTTGATTCAAAGGGCTGAAGATCTTGGGTTAGGGCCCAATCCTAGCAGTAGAGGTTCCTCTTACTGTACTTGTATGCTTAGGTTATTTCATAGATTACTTGTTAAATTGAATTTGGCATTGTTACATTGCAAGTATGGGTGAATTTGATTAGTTTGCTTCCATTTGTGCATAGCTTTAACAGTAGCATTAGATAGATAAGTAAATATCCAAAAAAGGTTGATAGCAGGTGGATCTTACCTCATTCCTCCCTTCAAGGACCATGGTTTGAGGAAAAACTCCCATTCAGCTCAAAAAGACATAATTATGGTTTCTTATGAAACTTAGGGCTTTTCAGCTAATTAGGTCAGCATCTTTCAGTCCTAGAACATAGGTTGCAGTTGTCATTTCTGATATCTTAAGTTTTGTATTAGATTTCATGTTGCTTTCATAATAGGTTTCAAGCATTAAAATGCATGAACTTGGCAAATAAATGATGCAAATTTTGTTTTCCTTATATTGTTGTAAACCCTTCTTGTTTTGAAATGATTTATGGGTAAATGCCAACAATGATGTGTATGTTGCAGGGGTTTCAATATTATAGGAAGACCTCATATCATCAGCCTCAGCCAAAGCATACCTATCCATGATTGCCAAAGGCCACTAAGTTCTCAATCTAAGTTATCATTTCACAAGGACAACTTGACATGCTTGTTGAGCAAATCCAACCATCACAGAGCTTCGATTTGAGTTCTGAGTGAGTTCCAACCACTTCCTTGCCTTATTCCTTCCATCACTCACCTTCCTGAAGCTCCATACCACTATACAAATCACTCCTTATGCTTTCGTCCTATTCTTGTAGGAAAATGGGGGATCATGTAGGTGAACTAGGACATCTTGTAGACATCCTGAAGGAAAACCTGTAGTGGCCTATTTTGAGCCTGATTTGTGAAAAATGCATCACGAAATCTAGGAAAATACCCCATGCTTGCCTCCCAAGCCATTTGACCCATCACACTCATCTCTCTCCACACCTATCCCACCTGTAATGCAACCAAGAAGGATTAGCATTCGTGTTTTCACAAAAAGACAAAAAGAAAAATGTTGTTATGCTTATTCATGTGCACAGCAGTTAAGTGCTTGTTTAGATCAGATTTCATGCTCGGGTTAGTTAGTATTTCACATGTGTTAAATTAGAATACTCTTAAAGCAAGGTATATTAACAAATAGCTAGATGAGTTGTGTGTTTAAGGCATCTATTCTAGTCTTTCATTACTGCAGTATGTAGCACTTCAATCATCTCCATTAGGGTAAAATTATCCTTTCTTAATTGGTAATCAAACTTCTTCTAAATAAATAAAAGGATGGTTTGAGAAACGCCAGTGGTCTATCGCCCAACTCAACAGTGACAAAGAGTGGACCCATTACATCTATTTGTGTATACATCATTGCCACCTCCAAGTTTGTACAAACCTCGGGTTGATGAAGTAAATTTGGTAGCCCCAGGAGTTGCAACATTCTTGCTGCAATTACTAGTTCTCATCACTTTTTGGCACCATTGTCGAGGAGGTGTATAAGTAGATGTGATTTCTACTTTCTTTCTTCCATTTCCTATCTCTTTCATTTTGCTATTATTTTCATTTTTGCAAATTAGTTGTAAGTTGGTTTTCTTTCCTTTCCATTATGCAAGTGATTTCATTCAGCAATTAGTTTTAATTTAGTTTGTCTTTTCAATTCTACAATTAGTCTTAAAGCTTTAAAAACAAAACAAAAAAACTGTGTTCATGCCTCGTAGGAATAGGGATAACTTAAAAAAATTTCTACCAAATACCCCCACCACTTCAAACAGCCAACCTTCCCTCTTCTTTGGTGGCTGTGAATTAGAGGACCCCTTAGGCGAACAACTAGAGATTTTAGAAGAGCCTATAGGGGAAGAAGAAGAACCCATTCCAACTGGCACAATGGATGAAAATAGAAATGAAAGGGAAGGTAGAGAAAGAATTGAGGGTGATTTTCCCATCATAGAAACCAATGGGGATGCCAAGATGAAAAATATAAGCCCCTCTACTCTTCCTCACTTCCATGGCCTGACCTTAGAAAATCCAGATACTTTCTTTTTTGAATTTGTTGTCATATGCAGAACTTATGATTACACCACTGATGATCAAAAGTTGAAATTATTCCCATCCACTCTCAAAAATGCAGCTCTACACTGGTTCATGGGTTTACCTAGGGATAGTATCACCACCTGGGGACAAATGCAGTAAGATTTCAACAAGTATAGGGACTACTGCAGGTCCAAAGACACCAAAGAGGAATTTTTTAAAATGACCTTGGGGCATGATGAGTCCTTATAGGATTATGAGAAAAGATTCTAGCTCAGCTATAAAAGGGCTAGGTTCACACTCGATCCTAAGTCACTTAAGCTAGTCCTACTCAGGGGGATCAAGGAAGATCTCCTGGATAACCTAAACCTCTTATCAGGAGGGGACATCTACCAGCTACCCTATGAAGATATCAAGACCATATTTAAGAACCATTATAGGGCAGCTAGAAAAAGGGGTAGGGCCAGTCAAACAGTTGCCAACTCATCCTCTTCTAACACATCTATAAAAAGTGAAATTGGAAACATGTTGGAAGATTTTAAGAGTGAAATTCCACAAACCCTTGCCCTGCAAAAGGACACTATGCAAATCAAGAGGAAGCGGGAGGAAGCAGAGAGAGCATTAGCCATCTTCTACCCTAGATGCACAAGGAAGCACCTTAGGAATGAATGTCCATTAAACCTTATAGAAATATCCTCGGTCTGTGACGAAAACCACCCCACAGACAAGTGCCCTTCTCTACCTAGACTAAAAGTTGTGTATCAAGGAACTGAAAGGGTGACTGAAAAAATCTACTACATAAATCAAAGGATGCCTTATGGGCCTCGACCATACCAGAAGGGCATGCAAGGGTCATCCTATGCATATTACAACCCTAACCAAAACACATCCATTCCATCTTGGGTCCCCTCTGCTCATCCCTCCTAGTCTACACCTTCTCCCTAGTATTTTTCACCTCAGTACCATTCCCAATTGACCAACCATCCATTTCAGCCATATACTCCTCCACAACCTCAATGGAATGCACCACCTCAGAGGTGGAGGTCCCCATACAACAACTCTCCATCTTTATTGCCTTCACCTCCATCTCAACCACAGCTTTTACACCTTGATCCACCTAAACAATCTCAGATGCCTTCCCAACCAAACTCGAACCCAAACAATAGACAGACACAACAGGTCTACAGTGGAGAGACATCCTACCCTGCTTATGCTGTGGAAATTTAGGGAATCACATTTAGGTCTGGGAGAGTGCTCCCGAATAACCAACCTCCATCTCCACCTAGGGAGAGTGAGGAGGAAAGAGAGGAAAGTATGCTAAGAGTGAATCCGCCACCCTTTCCTAAAATATTAACTCATCCAGTCCAGTATACCCCATAAGAGAATGAAATTCTAGGTGAATTGAAAAATCTATGTGTCAAAATCCCACTTCTACGAGCTATTAAAGATGTAACTATTTACAACAATTTGATTAAATAGAAGTGTTTCAAACATCCAGGGAGGTGAAAAAGAGACACCCCTACCATTAATGTCATTGGACAGCTATCTTACTTAATGTTACAGCAAGTAATTTTCCCAAAGTATTTAGACCCTGGGAGCCCTATAGTAGATGTACACATTAATGGCACAATTGTCCCCCATACCTTGATTGATCTTGGGGCTGCCATTAATGTAATGACTAAGGACGCCATGCTCAAGATGAATCTCCAGGGTTCATTAAGAAAGACCATGACAATCTTGTAGCTTGCAGTCCGATCCACAGTAGCCCCTGAGGGGATTGTTGAGGATGTGATGGTCTCCATTGACTCCTAGGAGTACCCTACAGACTTCTTAGTTCTCTAGCCTAAGACCAAATTTAATGATTATCCTCTCATACTTGGGAGGCCTTGGTTAGCCACTAACAATGCCTACATAAGTTGCAGGGCTGGAAACATGACTATCAAAAATGGGAATCTATCCAAGCAGTTGGTCATTTACCCTCCTTCTCAGCCATCTTTAGAACATGACTTACCTTTATGGCTAGAGGAGGAGGAAGAAGATGAAGTCTACTCCTCCCAACTCTATACCCTAGAAACTCACATAAGAGGAGGACAGCCTGATGAAGATGATTTGATTGAACACATCCTCCAAATTCCAACTCCCAACACCATGTCTCTAGAGGAAGTAGTGAAGGAAACTAAGAAAAACCATCATATTGATCTATGCTTAGTTGACTTGAACCCTACTTGTGTCAAGACAATAGAATTCGGCCCTGAAAAAACATTGGAAATCAACCCCTCTCTCTCTTTGTACACCAAGCAAAAGAGTTATGTAATATGCTTAGAGAGAATTTGGATGCCTTTGCTTGGAATTACAAAGAAATGAAGGGAGTGCACCCCTCGGTGTGTACTCACCACATTTACATCAAAGAAGGTTGTAACCCATTTCGACAACCCCAAAGGAGAATGAATCCAACTCTCAAGGATATAGTCAAAGAAGAGTTGCAAAATTTGTTGGATGCAGGATTGATTTACCCTTTCTCGGATAGTGAATGGGTATCTCCTTTGGTGTTGGTTCCAAAGAAAAATGGAAAGTGGAGGATTTGTGTTGATTAAAGAGGGTTAAATAAAGAAACAAATAAGGACCATTTTCCTCTACCTTTCATTGACCAGGTGTTAGATGGCCTGACAGGGAAAAAAAATTATCTTTCTTAGATGGGTTCACCAGGTACAATCAAATATAGATTAGCCCAGAGGACCAGGATAAAACCATCTACACATGTCCTTAGGGTAATTTTTCTTATAGGGTCCTCCCTTTTGGTCTATGCAATGCCCCTGCCACTTTCCAGAGGGTAGTCCTCAGTATCTTTGCAGATCTAGTCCATGATGCAATAGAAATTTATATGGATGACTTTACACCCTATGGGTGTGATTTCCATGAGGCTCTCTCTAACCTAAGTAAGGTGTTGAATAAATGAACTGAAATGAACTTATCCCTTAGTCCCGAAAAATTTGAGTTCTTGATGATAGCAGGGATTGTCCTAGGTCACTGAATATTCCAGGAAGGACTGCAGGTAGACCCACATAAGATAGCCATCATCAAAAGGATCTCGACTCTGCAAAGATAGAGGGATGTCAGAAGTTTTTTAGGTTTAGATGGATACTATAGGAGATTTATAAAAGATTTCAACAAGTTAATTTCTCCTTTATTTGGGTTATTTTCCAAATATTCTGAATTTTGATGGTCAGGAAGTTGTCAAGAAGCCTTGGACACCCTAAAGGACAAGTTGAAAATTGCACCTATTCTCTGAGGCCCAAATTGGGCTCTTCCTTTTCATATACATGTCGATGCCTCTCATAAAGTTATAGGAGCATATCTAGGCCATATAGATGACAAGCTACCTTATGCCATTTACTTCATCAGTAAGAATCTATCGAAAGCCACACTGAACTACACAGTGACTGAAAAAGAGCTCCTAGTTGTTGTGCATTCCTTGAATAAATTTAGGCATTACATTACTGGCTACCAAACATTTGTATATACCAACCATGATGTAATTAAATACTTGATGAACAAACCTTATGTAAATACCCGGATGATTAGATTGTTACTTTTATTGCAACAATTTGATTTAGTTATTATTGATAACCCTGGCAAGGAGAATGTTGTTGCAGATTTTTTATCCAAATTGAATTTCCCTGCAGGGGAGGAAGGAATGGTTGATGATCAGTTGCCAGATGAACATTTGTTCGCCATTTAACTTCTCTCTCCATGATTTTCTAACATAGAAAACTATGTTTGAACAGTTTCCGCCAAATTTGTCCTGCAAGGAAAAGAGCAGCATCATAAGAAAGAGTGCCCCATTCACTTGGATTAGGGGCAGTATCTTCAAGCTAGATATGGATAAAATTCTAAGTAGATGTGTCAGGGAGGAGGAAGTCTTCAAAATCCTTTTGGCCTATCATGATGGGCTTTGTGGAGGTCACTTTGCAGCCAAAAGAACAACATTCAAGGTACTAAAAGCTGGTTATTATTGGCTGACTCTTCACCAAGATGTGAGGAGGTATACCAGCTAGTGTGATCAATGCCAAAGGATGGGGAAACCTACCCCAAGGGATGATATGCCTTTATAGCCTCGAGTGACTTTCGAGCCATTTGACAAGTGGGGCATGGATTTCATTGGGCCCAATGACCCTCCATCCAAACAGAAGTAGTACATCATTGTGTGCACTAACTACTTAACAAAATGGGTTGAAGCCAAAGCCATCAAAGTAGCAATAGAAGAAAAATTGGTTGAATTTTTAAGGGATAATGTTTTTTATAAGTTTAGGTACCCTCGTGAATTGGTCACTAATCAAGGCTATCAATTTACATCTCACATGATTGAAAATCTATTAAGCCAGCACAAGGTTAAACACAGAACATCTACCCCTTACCACCGACAGGCTAATGGGAAAGTGGAAGTAACCAATAGAGCATTGGAAGGCATTCTGACCAAGGTGATTAGCAACATCAGAAAGGATTGGGCAAACAGATTAGTTGAGGCCAACTGGGCCTATAATACCACCTGGAAGACCATCACTAGCTTCACTCCTTATGAGCTGGTCTATGGGAAGAAATACCTATTGTGCATTGAATTTGAATACAACACCTTAAGGATGGTAGTACAACTGGATCTGGATATCACTAGGGCACAACAAAAGAGATTTCTCCAGTTGAATGGGTTAGATGAATTTAGGGTACGAACCCTCCTACACATAGAGGTGACTCAAGTTCAAAGGAAAATTTGGCATGACAAGAGTATAAAACACAAACAGTTTCAAGAAGGTGATTGGGCTTTGCAGTATGATTCCCGGTAGAAGAATTTTAAAGGAAATTTAAGGACTATATGGTTAGGTCCTTATGTAATAGAAAAGTGTCATGATAATGGTGTTGTGCATATAAGAACCATTGATGCAGAGGCTATCCCTTTGTTTGTCAATGGGTATAGATTAAAAATATACAAGAAGCCCTAATCAAATAAAGAATTCATCAATAGCATTAGCAAGACAGTGATGGTGGTAGAGAAAGTCTCATCTTCCACCCACCAAGTCCCTCAAGAAAAATAAATAAATAAATAAATAAATTAGGTGAAAACATCCATGGGGCACCTGAGTCTGATTGTTGGGTTGAAAACCTCTTGAGGCAGCCCAAGAGTGTTAAAAAAAGGGGAGAAAAATAAAAATATCTCTGGGTGAAAATCTCTTTTGAGGCACCTAGTGCAGACAACTAGGATGAAAACCTCCTTGGGGGCAGACTAGTTGTTTTTCAAAAAAAAAAAAAAAAAAAGATACAAAAGATGACAATTCTGTTTTACAAGTCTGCAAGAGGAGGATACGCATAGCATGAGGAGGATAGAAGGACCTACAAAAGCCATGTTTTAATTCAACCATCTCATATCCTCCATTATTCACCTAGTCTTCCATCTATAAACCACTCTAGCTCATTTCTCACCAACTTTGTGTTTTCTACAGGATTCCCTGTAATCCTATAGGAGTTTCCTGTAGAAATGACAATAGACCTTGAAAACCGCAAGAAGAGTAGTCCAAGAGCAAAGTGATGACACAAACCTGTATCTGGATGGAAAAAAAACCATTCACCACAACCAATACCTTTCATCACCATGTCACCCCTGCATCCATCGGAGAAATCAGTTCAAAAAAAAAAAGATTACAAAAGGAAAAAAGGAAGAAAAGAAGAAGAAGAAAGAAAGCAGTGGGAAGAGATAGAGAAGAATGCAGGGTTTTATTCACAAGAGGAAGAGACTACAACAGAAGCATGGGATGTTAGGGAAGCCACCAAAGCAATGAAGGACATGGACATAGATTGAGTTGCTCAGAGGATGAGAAACACTTTCAGTAGGGGTGATGATGAGGCTCACCATTGGGTAAAATATATGGACCTTAATATACCTCCAAGCTTACTAAAATCAACTCTTCTCATAATTATTTATGTTTTAATTATATTTTTCTTAATAAGATGAGTAAAAGTAAGATGTTATGTCTAGTGGTCTAATGTGCATTGGTTGCAGGTTTTTGGGGGCAAATTATGGCTAATTAGGGTGCAGAAACTCGAATGAGACAAGAAGGAGAGATTATAGCAGATGGATCTCCCTCATTAAATCCTCACTCACTCAAAGATCCCTCAATCAAATCACACCAGCTCAGAGTTGCAGGCAGCCGAGTCATGAGGATCATTAGCAGCCAAACCAGTGATAGTTAAGAACCAGTTAATCTTAATATTAGGAGCCAAGCCTCCCTAGATTTGTTAGAAAATTACATATTACAGAGCAATGGAACACATAGAATATTGCATAAATATAAACACAGAAAATGCATAAAACCAAAGAGACACAGATATACGTGGTTCACCTAGTTTGGGCTACGTCCACCCCGAACAACTAGTCCTTCCTTTCTATTTTCTAGCAAAATGAAGAGACACAACGTACAGCAGTTTCGCTGTAATATCCTCTGTTTTCTCTCACAGTCTCAACTCTCTGTTTCTCTCTCAGAGAATACACATCTATTACACAGCCTCAACACAATGCCCTCATACAAAGAGAGGGGTTGCCTTCTAGGGCAAAAAACCCTAAACTAAACATAAGTTCTATCGTCAGATCATTCGCCTAATGAATAGCCCAGCTTGACTAGAAATTACTATACTTTTACAAGGCAATTTTACATTTGTTTTTAGCTTCGAGGGCGCTACCCCCGAAACCCCTACCAGGGGACTGCTGGCCCCTAGACCCCCCAGCCAGGGGGGATCAGCCCCCCCGAACCCCCAAGGGGGGACAAGCCCCCGCCCCCCCACGTGGAGTGGTGTACAAAATTCCTGGGGTATACATCCGGCTTAAACAAAGACATCTAAATAATCATGTTCCACACCAAACAATCTCCCACTTGGAGAATGATTGTAGCAACTCCACTGATGCTTCATTTGTTGGATAATGACTCCTCTTTGGACCTGGTTGTTTCTCATCTTCATCGTCATCCTTGAAGGCCAATTGAAACTGAGCATATTCTCAATTTCTCCCTGGTTACAACTTTTGTTAGCATATCTGCAGGATTCTGGCTAGTG